>MU089614.1:7919-109827 GCA_014858505.1 Corymbia citriodora subsp. variegata | reverse complement strand
AAAAATCGGCACGCTAAATCCTTTTTCCAATAATTCGGGCTTACCAAAAAATTCGAGAATCAATGAGACACGTCCAATATTTTAGTCTCGACATCCTTAAAAATTCGATACCCGATACCGGATTGAAATTCGTGGTTAAAATCAATCAATCGCGACTTTAGTACGACCTAACTTTCGGGCGGCGTTTAGGGGTTCTCGCGCATTTGACCCGTGGTTGATAGCTTTTCAATCCACGATCGTGCATTCGAATCAGGGCAATTCTCGGTTGTCATGTAATCACAAGAGGTTAATTGCTCACACTGAGTACATGGCCAAAAGGAAATCGGTTTAACGTCGTCCGCAATTAATATCGAAGTCGTGCGGAATCACCCGCAATCTGACCTCGTCTTTTTGCCGACTCGATTTATTTCCGTTCGCTAATTGGCCTGCAACAATGTAGTATTATTCCTCTTTGATCCTTATGGTCGAGCGGCCTATCCCTGATTAAATTCACTAGTCGTATGCGTACCGATCCTTAATTGCCTTGCCGAACAGTTAGTTAACTCGTGAGGGGCCAACTCAGAGTACACGTAACTAACAGTGCATTGATAAATTAACCATTTCATCTATCCCGGAATAAGTCGAAATTCAGGATGTCACACAGATACTCAATCAAATCATACATAACCTAAACAACCTCATATGAATGCAATACTAAAGGTTGTAAAGTATTTAAAGGGATGTCTAAGACTTAGTATACTTTAAACTCGTGATTACAACATGAAGACGATAACATATTGTGATACGGATTACGCTACTTCTCTAATGAACCAAAAATCTATCATTGATTTTTGCATTAAATTGGAAAGATCCTTGATTTTATGGAAGACAAAGAAACAATCAACCATCTCATTATTGTCAACCAAATATGGAAGACAAAGAAACAATCAACCATCTCATTATTGTCAACCAAATCAAAAGTTGAAGCTATGGCGAAAACTGTTTGTGAAATATTTTGCATACAAGGTTTACTTTTGGATCTCAGCATACAAGTCGATAGACCAAGTGAATTATTTTGTGATAATGATGCTACAATCAAACAAGCAACAAATCAACTTTTTCATAAAAGAAACAAAACATAACTTTGTCATTTCAATCGAGATAAAATTCAAGAAGGGATAGTTGTAAAGAGGGATCAAAACTATGGAATAACTTGCAGACATTTTTACAAAGCAATTGTATTAGAGACAATATACATACACAAGTCACCAACTTGAGGGGGAATGTTCACGATTTGATTTGATTTTGATTACGGACTAGTTGATTCAATCGGTCCATAAGATTATATATTAGACAATAAAATAAGAAAAATTATCTTGTATATTTTTCCTATTTTAGTTTTCTTATATTATGAATAGGCTTAAAATAGAGCAATGCAATTATAATTCCTCCAATATTTTTCAATTTCTGTCATCAATCAATTTTATCCATGCAAGAGCCCAGAGATGATTCGGCGGGAGTTCTCATCACCAATTGGGGGATCAATCCAGTTGAAGAAGCTGCAATTTCCTTCCTATAATGTTGAAGTAAATGACTCAGTTGTTGCTTATAAGGTAATCCAAATTTGCATATAAGAGAAACATCCTAAAAATGGGGTATAGTGATGAGAGAGAAGTGTACAGTGAAAGCTTGTTTAAGTGGAGTCCTTTAAACGGTATACTTTTCTCTATAGTTATAGTGGAACTTAGCGGTTCTAGAGACAATTAACTATTAGTGTCAAAAACCAAATTGAAATTGAAACCGAATCGAACCAAACCTAATAGAAAATTTGCAATTTGATTTCAATACGAATACTAAATAAAGGAATTTTGTTAGTTTGATAGTTCGGTTCGGATCGAATTCTATTTCCTTTTTTCTTCCTCACTTTCACTGAACACTAATTCGCTATTGCTCTTCTGTCACTCACTTTTCTCCCTCCTACTCTTTTACGCTTTATTCTCTCTTCCTCTCTCTCCGCGCACCCATTGTCCTACTCTCCTCTTCTTCACTTTCTCTCTATTTTCCCTTTTAACTTTATTCCCTCTCTTCCTGCAGATGTGACGTCCGGGCGACACGACTTGCTCAGGTTGGAGACCACAATGGCTTCTTCTGCTTGCTTCTGACCCAACATTGTGCGTGCATTTTTGCGCCTTTGTTTCCGTTGCCCCTCTCTGAAAGCTCGCGCTTCGATTCGAAGAGGGCAGAGAAGAACCAAGTTCAGTTAGACGTCAGATCCGAAGGAAACAAAAGGCTCGAACCTAGAAAAAAGTTAAAAGCAAAATGAAAACTGGTCCAAGGGAAAACAAGATACGATGGAAAGACCTCGAAAGAAAGGATCGGCACAAAAAGAAGGTAAAAGAAGAAACACCCTTTGGGTTTAGACAGGTCTCAGCACAAAATCAGCTTAGACTTGTCGCTCTTGAAGCCTCTCTTGGACGCGAGCGAGCCCGCTGTTCATGAGCTCTCGTGGATTTCTATGTAGCGAGCGGTCTGTATTGCCACAAGCGGAGAGAGATCGCGAGTTTCTTCCTCGCGGCCACAGGCAGACGGAGCACGACCTCTCCTCCTCTCTCGTTGGGCCAGGTCGGGAAGGGGAGGGTGCGAAGGGAAGAAGAAGCGCAAAGAAAAAGTAAAAAAAAGAAAGAAAGAAAGAAAGGAAAATAAAAAATCAAACCAATCCCAATCACGTTTTCAGTTTAATTTATATTTGGTTCGGGTTGCATTTCAATTCGGATCAAGCACACATCAAAACAGTTTGGTTTGGATTTTCTATAATCCGAATTGAGCCAAACTATTGACATCCATTACTAATCACTCAGTGTGAAAAGGAACTCAATGATCGTCAAGTTGAACTAGAAACAGCTAACTAGAAAGGCAAAAGTATCACATAATCCGTTCTAAAGCTAGCTTAAAAGTGATTGCATCTGAGACATTTCTAAGGATACATAAATTAAATATGGAGCTATGATACATAGGTAGAAGCCTGGATCAAGACAATGACAAGACACAAACTGGTTAAAATTAGGAAGTGAAAATCTTATGAGATTTCATTTTCATTGTGATATATTCTTCGGTGGATGGTGGATAGCCGAAAAAGTTGAAAGTTAAACTTTATTTATTTTGCAAAAAAGATTTTAAATTTTTTTTTTCGCAATCTCCAATATTTGGGGCGTTAAAAAAGAATGGTCAAAGCAAACATTTTCCGGCCGGAAAATGCCCTTTTAACACTGGGGAATGGAAATCATTTTCCCCATCCTTCTCACTTCTCCCTCTCGTTCTCCTTGCTCCTTTCCCCAATCTTTCTTGCTGCACAGCCTCTCCATCAAACTCAATCCCCTCTCCCCACGGATCCACCAACTTGGACCTCCAGCACCAACTCCCGCTCCTTTCGAACCAGTACTTCACAAATTCCTCTCTCGAACTCTCAAATTGACCATCACGGATGCCGCGGCTCCACGACACTGGCACATTCTTCACCTCGCGCCAGGCACATATCCGCTGGAGAGTCTCGTTCTTCTGAGACCGCTTGCCTCCTCCTCGATTGCGTTGATCTAGTCGAACACGAAGCCAAGGCGAGCCGAGAGGTTGGAAGGCTTCGGCGGAGGAGGGGAGGGAGAGGCAGAGAGAAGGGTTTAAGGGTTGGGGAAGAAGGGGAGAGGCGCTTCAGGATAAGGCAAGAGAGTAAGCTCGAAAATCATTAGAAACCGACGAAGTAGACACCATCTTCTCCAAATTTTCAAAATGAGAAAGAAGAAAACCGTAGCAAAGTAGATTTCGATAACAAAATACATTGATCAACACCGCAAAAAGGAGATGACATTAGCCCAAAATCGTTTGCCTCTTTCTCTACGAGATGGGTGAGAATCATGGTCTTCTAACTTGAATGAGTAACCTTGAAGTGTGGGAACGAAATCGAATCAGAGAGATGGGGGGAGCTGAAGGACTTTCAGATTTGGAGAGAAGAGATTCAAAATCCAGACAAATCAGGCGCACCATGAGAGACCGAGAGAAGAAGAGAAGTCCAGAGTATGTGAGCGAGCTCGATTTACGCGTCCATGGTGGATTATCTCAACTTTGCGAATCGGCTACTGGCTATGGTGGGGGGAATTTTTGTAAGTTTTCCGATAAATCGATTAATCGGTCGACTTTTATTAGATCCACTCGTAATATAATAAAAAAACATTTTTTTTACTTTGAAAACCACGTTTTATTCATTCTGCGGTGATTTTTGAAAGCAAAATCACACCTAAACTTTACTGTTAATTTGAACATCAGACTAGTAATGAAGATTGTTAATTTGAATAATCTTTCTTTAGCACAAGCTCTATAATATTGTCGGACTTTGAACCTCGATAATGTTTCATGCTCTTGCTCGATGGACTCGAGCCAAGGTGCTAGGAGGCATAGGCATGGAGTCCGGCACTCGGCCCCAATGGGAAGCTCAACCTATAGGCGTGGTTCACTAAGGCTAAGCTCAGGACTTCGATGCCCATACTCAGTTCTTTGACTACCCATGCCAAAGTCCCTAGCTTTAAATAGTGCATTTCTATTTAGGAAAAAAATATTTTCATTTCCAAACACGGAAAATATTTTCCTATTTATTTTTAGGTTTTAGCCAAATACCGAAAAATGTAATCATTTTTTGGAAAATATTTTTCAAAAATGTTACATTTTTCTGTGAAACAAAAGGAGCCTTGAAAATGATCTAGCCCTAGACATAAAATTAGAAGCACCAAAAGCACAAACCGAAAGTGATTCGTAAAAATCACTATGGTTTACATGTGAAGCCACTAAAACAATTTTCATTCAATTGATCTTACCAGAGATATTATCTTAGGAAGCGTCGACACTCTCCACTTCGACACGTGTCCGACACTTTTCGATACTTGATCAACATGTGTCAGAAAATGCGACATTTGGTTAACTCTCTCGACACTCTTCGACTTTCGACATGCAAGTTTGGAATTTTGACACATGATTGCAACAAGTAGAGAATCAATTTTAAAATTTTTTAATTAAAAAAGTAAGGGGGAAAGAAGAAAAACCTAAACTTCTCTTTTCTTTTGACTCACTTCCCATGATACGCAATTCACTAGCAAGCTTGCTTGTTTTTTTCTCTTCTCTTCCGACATATTTTATACACAAATTTAGAATGTGGATTGCTTGTTTTTTCCTCTAATTTTTATGAATTATTGTAATTGAACTGAACTTATCAAATTGAAATAACGAATGATATTAACAAATTGTGGATTAATACTTTTAATGTAAATTCATTATAGGCTCTCTTTTTTCTTATTTATTTGTTGTGAAATTGAATCAAATTAATTTAATTGAAAAAATTATAAAAAAATGATAATTTATCATGTATATATGAAAATATACATTTAATATTAACTTATCCCAACATGTCGAAATTCTCTTTTTAAGAAGCAAGTATCAGCATGTCATGTCATATTGTGCTATGTGTTGTATATCAGTGTTGATGCTACTTAGATATTATTTGATAATCTTGATGTGCAAACCCTGCTACAATATCATAACCATCTAAAAGAAAAAAAAAAAGAAAGGAAACGATGATATCAAATATAATGGAGGGGGTGGAGTGGTGTCGTGAAAAGAGGCGGAATGGCCACCGTAGGGACTATGCTGAGTTGTCATGGCAGCTCCCTTTGGTTCTCCCAATGGCGGCGATGTCTGTTTTGAGGGCGGTGGCTACAACTAATCCCTCTTTTTTTTGGTAAAGAACCTAATCCCTCTTTTTTTAGTCAGTCATATCTACTTTTATTCTAACTCTCATTCTCAGACTTTTATTTTATTTCCTTACGTAACATAAGAGTCAAAACCCACACTTGAAACTAAATCGTCCCCACTCCAACCCTATGAGAATGTAGGGACTTGAAGCCCTCATCTTCTCCTTCCCATATGAAAATGGTGAAACCCTAGTGATTGAGCTAATCTTAACTCAATTTGGGGATTTTCTTTCTTTTTTACCCTATTACAAATGTAGGACAAAATTACCCTTGTTCTAGTTGTCAAAAAATGTCTGTGGGCAAATATTTGGTTGGTTGGTGAGGTCAAGCCCTTATTTGAGACTAATATATTATTTCGAATCCTTATTTGAAACAAAATTTACTTTAAACATTTTTTTAGAAAATAATCCTTATTTGAAAATTTTCCTAGTATGAGTATACAAATGGTTGTGCCTATGACAACATTTCACATAATTTACACATTACTTTAATACAAGGAAGATCAAAAGCATGTTACTATAACAAAACTATAGTAAAATTGTCCAAAAAGTCCTAAACCTATTGCACTTTTACCAATTCAATCTTAAAACTTTTAATTTTATTAATTCAATTCTAAATATTTTCATTTCTTGCCAATTGAATTTATTTGGTCAATTTTGATCAAAAGCCGCTGATGGAGATGCTAGTGATGCCATGTAGGACTACCGACATTGACGTGGATAATTTTTAATAGTATTTTATTTTTTTTAACAAAAATTATTATTTTTCTTATTTTTTTCTCTATTTTTCTTTCTTTTCTTTTTTGTTTTTTCTTATTCTTTTTCCTTTTGCCAATGACTAGCCACTGGCCATGCTAGGTCGATAGGCCTTGCCTACCACAAGCGAGCTACAATGGATGAGGGCAAGCTCCGACAAGGGGAGCCCTTGCACAAGTGAGGCCCAACAAGAGTCGGCCTAACCGGATCTGGTGAGGGAGCCTTTGCTTGAGCTCGTCTCCGCCTAGGCAAGACCTAGTGAAGGGTGGCCTCACTTAGGCCAGATCTAGCGAGGTCGACCTTCGCCAGGTCTCATCTAGCCAAGCCAAGCCTCGCCTATGGTGGGCGAGGCTAGTCAACTGGACATAGCCGGTGTCTGGTCACCTACAAAAAGGAGGAAGAAGAAGCAAAAAAAAAAAATATATATATATATATAGAAAAAATAATTCAAAAAATATTAAAATATTATTAAAAATAATTAACATTAGTGTTGGCAGTTCTACGTGGCATCGCTAGTGTCCACATCAATGATTTCCGGTAAAATTTGGTTAGATAGATTCAATTGGTAAAAAGTGAAAAGGTTGAGGGTTGAATTGGAAAAATTGAAAAGTTTGTAATTGAATTAATAAAATTATAATAAGTGTATGACTTTTTGTATAATTTTCCCACAAAACAACCTTATTGTGTTAGTGGAATGTGCATTGGACCTGATTGTACGCCCAGTATTAAAATTACACACAGAAAAAAAAAAAAAGTAAGAAAGGTTAGTAAAGAGATAGGATGAGTTACCTCGAAAAGGCTGGCACACTAACCCACATATTTTAACAATTTATTATCTCAACATAAACTCAATAAAAACTACAGTTAACTTTATTATTTTGGATTGAGAGTGAACGTAAATCCTCATTACAAATAAATTGAAGTTTGACATAAGATATGCTTGTAAAACATGTTACTACTCTTATATTTAGCGGTTAATTAGTTCTTGTCCAGTTTCTTAGAATTCGGAGATGATTGGAGACTTTAATTGAAAAAAATAACAACATTAAAGATTGATTGCGGAAGTGAAAGTTCTCAAAATATTAATAAAGAAAGAAAGGCATCTTAATCCAACTGGATCTACGTGCTCCATGTACATCGGCACGGGCATCGGCATTGGCTTCAGTCCTGCCTCCATTGTCAATGCTCTTCATTATGGTTCCGGCCTTTTCAGCTCATGTATCGTCTCTATTATCAGCACCAATAGACGGTTGCTCCATATTTAGAGTAGGGTTTGTGTACTTTGGATTGATGCGCAGTCCTTGTTGAGAGCTTCTTCATCTTTACATAAGTGAGTTAGTGAAGATAGTGTTGCAGCATTTGGGTAGTAGAATACTGAATTTCGGAATTAATTTCGTTGTAGGTTGATTAAAAACCCAAGCATGGGGCAGTATTTTTCTTCTACAAATCAGAGTTCTATACATTCGAGGAGTTGATTATGCTAAATTACTCTAATACCTTTCGGTATCTTTTCTCTTTTGCTTTTAAAAAAATATTTGCAATTTGGATTAAACCTCTCCACTAGTGTACAAAGAAGCGATCATGTAGATGCACAACCATTAAATTAACACTCAATAATCAAAACAATAAATAAATTGCTAGAAAAGGAGGGAATTTAAATATCTTGATATAAACAAGGGAGAAAATTTCAAATAAGGATTTGAAGTAAACTTTATTTTAAATAAGAGCCTAAAGTGACTATATCGATCTCAAAGAATAGCCTGAAGTAATTATGGTTGTTTCAAATAAGGGCCTACCCTCATCGACTGACTGGCTAGCAAAAAATTCCTATCGATCAGGGGTATTTTTGTCCAAACACAATCTAAATTTAAATTTAATTATATTAAAACTTAAAAAAAATTAAAAAAAAAAAGTGGAAAATGAACCAGCCCTTGCCCATGCATTGACAACCCCGCTAGCCATCGCCGCTACCCAACAATAATGGGGTAGTGGCCATAGGTGGAAGGGCTCCCTCCCGCTTGTGTTTCCCTTTTTTTAATTTTTTTTTATCTATCTATTTTTTTATGAAAAATAGAAAAAATGAAGAAATAGGAAAAAAAATCTAAAAAGACGAAACTACCCTTCAAAGCTGGTGAATTAAGGCATTTATTTGAGACTGGTATGACCACTTCAAGCCCTTATTTGAAAGAATATCCACTTCAAGCCTTATTAGAGACAATGAGAGTAGTTTGAACCATTATTTGAAATAATATCTACTCCATACCCTTATTTAAGAAAATGAGAGCACTTCGTACACTTATTTAGAATTTTCCTTAAACAAAGCATCTTAATTAATTTCCCAATATGTGCAAAGTATTCATTGTAAAGAATTGCATACCTAACCTAACCTAATATGCTCTCTGCAAACTAATTAACAATTCTAATTAGTTCCTTTTGGGTTTTTCCATTTTAATGAGGACAAAGTTCTATGCTCTTCTAACCTAGGTCGGACATGCATGGTCTACTACCCTAATGACATGTGACATGACCTAGTCTAATATAACATGCAATTCCAAGTCAGATAATCCTAAATATGTAATTTTGACAAAAAAAAAATTCCTCAATATGCAATCCCTAAATGACATGGCGATGATGTTGCACGATGGCATAGCATAGTATGATGTTATGGATTGTGACATGAAAATGATGTGGCATGATGCAATTGAATTTATATTACATGCATATGTTATTTTTTGGGTAATCATTAAAATTCATAATTAAAATTTATAAAAATGAAAATCATCTAAAGTGAGATATTATCTAATTCAAATTAGGAAATAAACAAGGCCAAATCCTACTCAAACTTGGAAACCGATCCTAACTCTATCTAACATGCTATATTATTTAGAAAACAAATCTATGCAATCTTTTTGTATTTTTCAAATAAGGTAAAAAAATTAATTCGATAAACACCAAATTAAACAAAATAAGCAAAGAATCAAAGTAGATAAGCTCAAGAACAGCAAGAATATCTACCCAATTTGAATTTGAAAACAAATAAAATCGACACCCCAACCCCCCAATCTATATGCCACAATATCAGTTTGCCAATTTCCCCGGTAATCCATAACCCCTTTTATGTCGAGATTGAATTACTTATTATGCGCGCATTTCAAATTAAGAAATTACTTATTTTTCTCAACGGTCAGATATCAGACGCAGCATATATTTTTGTACTGAAAGCCAATAAAAAATGACGCATGTGCATGTGTCCACGGCCATTTCCTTTTTTCGTCGCCAGCAAAGTCGCCAGCATTGCGTCAAAACTGTCCACTTTTGCTTTGGGAGAAGAACATTTGGGGGCGTGAACGATAAAATTTTTGGCCATAAATTAATTTTTAGAATAGAAATATATTTTTTATTTTTATTTTTGGATAAGTTTTTGAGTAAAAATATGTGTTTGATAATGACACAAAATTTCTATTTCTAAAATATAAATTCGTTTGATAACAACACAAAATTTCTCCCTCTCGACCAGCGGTGACAGCGAGAGGGGGTAGCAACGATCGGCGACCAGCAGCGGCAGTTGGTGGTGGGGGAGATCGACGATTGACAGTGGTGGGAGGGGGCGATGTTAGCCGACAACCGATGACTAGGGGTGGTACAAGGGGGTGATGACAGGGGAGGGCGACAACAGGAGGGGGCGGTGGCGATCAACGGCCGATAGTAGTGGTCGGCGACTAATAGGCAGTGATGGTGGTCAACAATCGATGGTGGCCGACAATCAACGGCAGTAGCAAGAGATAGTGACCGGAGGGCAGGTGGACAATTAGGGGTTAGGGAGAGACTTATTTGAATGAGAAATTAAAAAGAGAAACAATTTATGAATTCTATTCCAGAAATAAAAAAGTAAAAAAAAAATATTTCTGACTTTTATTACAACCCTATAGCTGGAATAGAAATCTGTTCTAAAAATAGAAAAAAATTGTTTTACCAAACGGATTTCTGTTCCAAAAACATATATGGAATATAAAATTATTTCTGGAACAGAAATAGAATGATTATTATATGCGGCCTAAGAGTACCAAAACTTTCGTATGACACTTACTTGAATATCAAAAAAAATTTCACTCATTTGAGTGCTACAAATTAAAAAATCGATCACTTGAATGCCAATTCTGATTTGTCTCGCTGGAAAATCCGACATGGACGTTGATTGTTCTATGTGGCTTCGCTAGCACTGAACAATTAATAAAAAATTCAAACATTAAAAAAATCCACGTAGGATGATTTGCCTAAATGACATTGAAATAATCGATTTTACTCTAATGTGATACTTAAGTAAGGAAAAAAAAGTTATGGTATGTTAGTGAGCTCCATATAAAAGTTATGGCAGTTCTACTATCCTTATCCCAACATTTTTATTTATAAGTAAAAAGGTTAGGAAGGACAAATGCAACTATACTTATGAACTTTACCACATGGATCCCATGTAAACAAATGTCTTGCATTAATTAATTCTTTATAAAGCATATTAATAGAATGTTGTACCATTTATATAAAACTAGGCATTTCTCAAGAATGAAGCCCATTGCATATCAAATTCAAAATATTTTAAATTTAATTTTCAATAAAGATCGAAATTAAAATATTATCAAGACAATTATTATCTATTAGTACATAAGTAGCATTAAATATAAATTACCTCATTTGCCTTTCCTTTTTCCTAACCACTGTAGGGCCCTTGACTCTAGAATTTCATCATACTCTCTCCTTATTTTATTTGCATCAACTCAAATATAAATAAGTAAATTAGGTTTAACATTTAAATGAGTAATGATGTAAAAAGGATAAATGCATAAAAACTTGTGCTTTATCCATCTATTTTTTGACTTCAGACGGCCCTTTCACCTTAAATTGACCATGATCTCTTTAACAAGTCCCATCTTTAAATTTATTTGTTACCTTTTTTTTCTCTCTTTCTTTGGAAATTCTCATGCATTTAGAATTGACAAAAAATATGTATTTGCCAAAGGTTTGGATTGCCTTATAGTACAATTACAATTGCCATAATTTTTTTTGTCAATAACAAATTATTCCACTTAGTTAGCCATATTTTTCAGTCTTGTCAATATAGTCCTTAACTATGTTTGGAATTTGGTTTTGCCTTTAATTTGCTTCTGGGTTGAGTTTAGTAATGAAACTTTATTTCCGACAATATATATATATATATTCCTTAACTTTTGGGCCATATTTTAATGTAGTTTTTCTCGCCAATTTTCACCTAAAATTGCTAATATAGTGTTTAGTCAATGCCGGTTGTCCTAAGTGGCATGCTAACGTGGGCCATTTGTTGATTTTCATGTAGCAATTTGTGATGACAATTGGTGGGAAACACTACATTTAAATATTGCGCAAATGTGTAGGACTATATTGATAAAATTGGAAAAGTAAAATTGAATTGACATCCCTACTATAGGTATAAGACTAAATTGATAATTTCCCCAAATATTTAAATAATCACTCATTCAATGGACACATGAATAAGATTTGGGATAAGTAAACCAAGAGTGCCTTAACTTTTGTGCGATGCTTACTTGAGTGCCACAAATTCAAAAAATTGATCACTTGAGTGCCACTTCCAATTTGCCTTGTCAAAAAATCTAATGTGAACGCCAATCGTCTTATGTGACATCGCCAGTGCTTACGTGGATAATTAATGAAAAAATTCAAAAATTAAAAAAAAAATCCATGTAGGATGTTTGGCTGGAAATAGCATTTAAGTGATCGATTTTGCTCCAATGTGGTATTCAAGTGAGCGTCATACGAAACTTTTGACACTCTTAGTGTTGTAAGCAGTCATCACTTGTGGCATTCCATCCACAAAGCCTTTCTCATGGCATTTTCTCATTTGTTCTTTTTTTGTTTGGATAGAAGCTTCAATGTGTATGAAACTTTTAGATTTTGTTAACGAGCCCTTGCCTCAGGTTTGGAGTTCGTCCCGGAGATAAACCATCAGCGATTTCCTCAGGATGTGGAGATGGAGCTCTTCGTTGGGAAGATTGAGTCCTGTGACGAATTCCGTGAGGCTAGATCTTGATCAACGAGCAACGCTGTGGACAAGCAAGAAGACGAAGTTATGGACGAGGTGGTGCTCTGTGGATGTAAGGCTGCCAGCGACGATGGCTCATTCGACAAGTAGTAGTAGTTGGGTTTGACGCAGCGCCGGCGAGATGATTGTAGACGGAGGAGGAAGATGAGAGAAAATTGAAAGCCAAATTTTGAATCTTTCATTTACTTGCCACTCATGCACAGGTATTGATTTTTAATTGACTTCTAGTATAAAAATACATGTCATGTCACTCTATGACATTGTGGCATCTAACCACTGAGATCATGATCTAATGTGAATATTTAAGATGCTATACATATCCAAATTATATGTAATTTATGGCCTTATCTATATGCTAAATAATCCTAAAAGCAAACTAATCGATTTTTTAGGGACTCGGATGATCCCTTATTTTCTATGCAATAAATTATTAAATAGATTGTCAAAATTTAAGTATCAATAAATGAAGTACCATATATATGCTTTAGCACCCGAGTGTTTAAGTAGAATTCAACTTATTATTATCATGATGTCGCATTTCTACTTTGAATGGCCAAGACGATTCATCTCATTCTTATTCTTGATTTTATATTTCCAATTCAGACTGAGTAATCCAAAACCTTATTCAAAAGTTTTTGCTCTTATCGTCCGAAGCAACGGAGGAGCTAGAGACGTTTATCAGCTCGTGCAGATATCACGGAAATAGATGCTAAAGTACAAATTGAGTTGATGATGATGCTGCAGCGGGAGGGAAGTTGTCCGTTCCCTCCCTTAAAAATACTTGAAGAGCAGACCACCGTGACTAGCAAAGAAGGGAGCGAACACGAGCGACTCGACTGCCATTAGCTGGACGATGACGTTGAGTGGTGGGCCTGAAATGTCCTTCAGTGGATGGCCAAAGGTCTTTCCTCTTTTGGCAATTCTGCGAAGCCTCCGATCATCACTGCAATGGCCCTTGGCATACTTCAAAGCACCAGCCTGAAAGCAAATTCAAGATATTAAGGGAAAAAAATCTGTTGAGTCACAGGTTTTCTAAGCAGGTCACTGAACCACCACTGACGAGTATAATCGACAAAAACTAGCTGTCGAGCATTTGGAGCAGCTGCATACCCTAATGTCCTCTCTCACTTTGCTCCATGCTCCACCAGTGTTGGATGGCGAAACCCCAATCTGCTTGGAACCAAGCCCAACAAATAGTATTCATCAGGAAAATACCACAGTTAAATGAGACAATCGATGTGAAGCTCCCACATTGTCGTAGGCAGGAGCATTACTCAATAGTTCACTAACCTACACAAAATTTGTCCAACAATGAAGAAACTACAATATCTTAACCCTGTTTAACAAGCATTCTATTGAGATACATACCTTGAGCAACGCAAACTTCCACAATAGAAAGACATTGATGACTTGGGTAAAGATTACCTGAACAACAGAACTGAGAGAGCCAGCCAAAACACCAGACAGTGTCTCCACACCAAAGACTGTCCCAACGATAAGTGGTGTAAACATGACAAGGGCAACAGGTCCAATCATCCCCCTGAAAGATGCAAGAGCTGAAGTTTCGAAGCATGCAGCATAGTCAGGTTCCTCATCACCTACCATGAGGTCTGACCCGCACTGCTTGCAGACCTTTTCAGCCATCTGCAATCCTGCACTTCCCACACTTCTCATGGTCATAGCAGAGAAAGAATAAGGAAGTCCAGCACCCATGATCAAACCGAAGATGACCTTTGGTGTCAGGACATCAACAGAAGACATGGCCAGACGATTCAAAAATGCACCAAACAGAGCGATAGACACCAGGGCAGCTGATTCAATGGCAAATCCCTAAATTCCAGATAAGAAACAAAAAAAAAAAGGTCCATTTAATATTATATTTAAACAACAGGAAAGTAGAATTTGCCAGTAAGGCTAATATTGAAAATGAAAGATGAAAGGCAGCTCCTCAAGGAAAGAAAGGTGATTTTAGCCAAACATCATGCCGCCACGGCAAGAATCCGGAAGGACTCGAATAACTAACGTAATATTTAGTCATTTATGGTGAAAAGGACAAATAATTGGACAATGTGCACAGATTCTGGATGACATGAATGTAATCTCATGAAAAGTTCCTTCAAACAGACACCCTTTCCTCTGCTATGTCTTGGATTTTATCAAAATAAGCTACTAAAAGGACAACAGGGCAGTGTCAATACTATATTTACATGCAAGGAGTGCCTGCACCTTTCCATTGGCAGCTGGAGTATTGCCAGCAGCATCAAGGTCTTCCCCGTTAGCCATCTCAGCAATACGTTTAGCATTGTCGTAGATGGGACCGCAAGCATCTACGGCCAATCTAGTGGCAATGGTACCGAGCATCCCAAGGGCAGCCACAGCAATTCCATACGTGGCAGCAAAACTGGAACCCACAAAAATGCTAACAGCGGCAAAAAATGGGATCCTGATAGAGGTAAGGGCAACACTAACGTTGTGGGAGGCAGCATCTCGGAGACAGCTGCAGAAATAAGGATCACTACATGGTCAGCACATCACCATTAACAGTTGTAAAGTTTCATATCATTCATATAGTTCAGCAATTTTAACACCTGGGGGTGTTTTTGGGGTAACATTTAGTGACAAACTCAATAACTAGCCCAGCCCAAAGACCAACACCAACACATAAGGCCAGCTGCCTGCAAGATCACATCCATGATTAGCGATTACGTTTGCTCAATATATTGGCTTAATCCTGTAAAAGTCCGCTGACATTAAAGCATGTCACCTGACCAACATTAGAAAAAAGCAGCATTTAGGACCAGAAAGAGATGAGTATCATCAAAGGGTTCACCAGTTCTTCACATCTTTCTGCGACCCAAAGTTGTAAATTGTGAATGATGAAGGCAGAGCAATCCAGCTAAGAATAGCAATTCCGCCAGTCATTAGAGTTGTGGAAATAATAAGTTGCTTCTTTAATCCAGGCTTGATTTTCCACACGAGAGTTGTGATCGAGCCAACAAGAATACCCATAGAGCTGATAAGCAGGGGATAACACATAGCAGTGAAGTTGTGTTCCATTCCAAAAGAAGAGATAGAAGCAATAACAAGGGCAGCGCAGGATGATTCGGCATAAGAGCCAAAGAGATCAGTCCCCATACCAGCAATATCCCCAACAATATCACCAACACAATTAGTAATCACCTGAATGATTAAGGTCAACCCCATTTATGACTAAAAGTGAATGATATACTTAGGAGATAGAGCTAAAGTGAGAGTGTACATACGGCTGGGCTTCGATCATCTTCTGGGAAATTTTGCTGAGTCCTTTTAACCAGATGAACACAAACATTGGCAGCCTTGGCATAAATTCCACCACCGACTCTTCCAAAGAGAGCCATGGAAGATCCACCAAGACCATAACCGGTAATGGCCTCAAAAAGACCTTCCCAGTCATTGCCATAGTACAACTTGAACAGACAGATTGCAAGATAGAGCACGAGGAGACCGATAGCAGCAAGAAGAAATCCCATAACTGCACCAGACCTGAAAGGAGCAGTGAAAGTTCTTCCATTGAAATTGCTCGTTTGCAAGGCAGTCCTTGCGTTGGTATAGATAGCAATTTTCTTGCCAAGGAAACCATAGAGGACTGATGTGAAAGCACCAAGTAGGAATGAAACGGCACTGAAAACGGCAGTGACGAGTGCAGGCTTGCACGTGTTTGAAGGATCAAACTTGCAAGGCCGGCTTTGGGTGCCGAATTGCTCAATAGAGCCAAGTAAGAGGAAGATTAGCATCGCAAAAGCAACCATGAAAACTCCAACATACTGGTACTCCTTGCACACAAAAGATTCCACACCTGTTACAACCATATACGATAATTAAGCCCCTCTGTCAACCATACAAAGCAAGATATTTTTTTATATTATGTTTCATGAAATAAGTAAAAATTTCAAATAAGAGCCTAAAGTGCCCATATCAGTCTCAAAGAAAGGTTTTAAGTGGTTATGGCCATTTTAAATAAAGACCTAGCTTTAGCGGCTCACCGGTGAGAAAAAAATTCAAGTCGAACAAGGATATTCTCATCCGAATACAATTAAAATTAAAATTAAATTAGATTAGATTAAAAATTTTAAAAAAATTGGAAAGGTAGGAGGGTGCTCCCTCCCATCACCAATGGGGCAACAACGAAGGCCAACGGGGGCATTGGCACTTGGGGGAAAGCCGACGACCCTTGTCGACTAGAGGCAAGGACCGCCAAGCCCTCACTAGAGACTAGAGAGGGTGGCAACCCTCTCCCAAGGCGAGGGTCACCTCCCCTCGCCCGGTTTGGGCTAGGGTCACCAACCGTCATGCAAACCCGGTGGCCCTCACCTAACGCCCCCGGAGGTTGGTATTGAGGTCCAGGGGCATTGGGCGAAGGCCGCTAGGCCTACACGATGGCCTACGACCCTCGCCCAAACCAAGTGAGAGTGGGCAACCATCGTCCAAACCCTACAGGCCCTCACCTCTGGTCATTGGCCCTCCCTTAGGCACCGGCGACCCCACCAGCCTTAGCCATCGCCCCACTGGTGTTTTCTCTTTTTCTTTTTCTTTTTATGACAAAAAAAGAAAGAAAAAATTTAAAAACTTAAAAAGATGAATTTTCCCTTCACACCTGGTGAGTTCAGGCTTTTCTTTGAGATTGATATGAGCACTTCACACTCTTATTTGATACAAGGTTCACTTCAGGTCTTTAATAGAGAAACTATGGGCAATTCGGACGCTTATTTAAAACAATATTAGTTTAAGGCTTTTATTTGAAAATAAGGACACTTCAAAACTTTATTAGAAATTTTCCCACAAAATAAGGTATAACTCAGTTAAATCTAGGTACTTTATTCCGTTCCTAGTTTTGTTGAACCTAGTTCCAACAAATAAGAAAGTCTAACCTACAGCGCCTCCAAAAGAGCAACTCGAAAGATGATTTATTTTAAGATTCCCCTTTGGACAATGCAAGTGTTAAATCCAACCGGCAAACACAATGAATAGGACAAGATGGGGAAAGGGATGAAAGAATGAAAGTACTCAATTCTGCAAAATAATTAATGAAATAAAAAGAACTGAAAATTCAGTAACTAGTCCTAGACCCAGAATATTATTGTAAATACATCTAAAGATTACTTTAAATTAAAGCATTACAAATAAAGAAGAAAGTAGAAACAGATTATGACCTACAATAGTATACGATAGGCTAGAGCCAGAAATAAAATAAAAAGTATGTGAAAAATATCAGAACTAAAGTTAGAACTGAACTTAGATGTCAAAACTAGAAGAGGAGAAGGGTGAACAGCTACCGGGCAAATATGAGTGGAAAAAAAATAAAACATATAAAATAATAATTTCACAGTTCAAAAGATTATTCACATCAGAATGATAAGAAATTAGTATGAAATAGCAAAAAGTGCTAGAAAAGTCTAAAACCTTTTGACTTAAAGCAAATACAGTCATTCTGGGAAATTTTAGCCAAATACTGTTGACATAAACATCAACGGGCCTACTTGACACAACTGACATTAACATAGATAACTTTTAATGATATTTTAATAATTTTTCAAAATAAATTTTCTTTTCTTTTCTATCTCTTCTTTTATTTTTTTTCCTTCCCCTTCCTCCACCTGGTCGCAAGACTTCAGCAAGGGACCTTGCTGGCCATGGGAGGCCTCACTAAATTCGACGAGATTGTGCCTCGTCCAAACACTTGCAAGACTTGAGCCCTTACCCCCCTCGCCTAGCCATGGTGAGGCTCATAGAGGCCGATGAGGTCCCTCACCTCTAGTCAATTGCTGAGGTTCAGTGATCGATTGGAGGAAAGGAAAGAAAAAAAAGAAAAGAAAGAGGAAGAAAATATAAATAAATTGAAAATTTATTAAAATTTGTTTATGTCAATGTCAGTTGTGCCCTGGTTCCGATTGCAGGAGGCAGGGTTTCTTAGGCTCAAACACTATATACCTAACCAGGGGCGTAGGAGACCTAGGCCTGGCCTTAATGGACTCAAGCCTAGATGCCGATGACTTGAGCGCGGGAGCTTGGTACCCAAGCCTAGGCAACTAGACATAAATCACAAAATGAATGTACTACTTTATAATAGATGAGAATATGACTTGCGAATTTGTCAATAGAGAAAACAAATTCTCAAAGCGAATGAGGATAAGAGAGAGATTCTTCAAAGCTCTAAGCTTGGTTGAAGTTCTTTGATATCGCGTAACACGGAACAACATAAAACTTGGCTTAGGAAAACATTCTCCTCTTAATAGGAAGGAGAAATGTTTTTCTTGATTTTAAGAACAAGTGCTTTTTTGATTGGAAATGCTTTTCCAACTAACTTTCTATTTTGATCGTTCCAAGCATCGAAAGTCTAGAAAAAATTTTCTATGGAAATTCTTTTCAATAACACAAATGTATCCTTAAGCTGTCATTAAAAGTAATCTGTCTTACAAAACGTACATACGCCCAAATAGGTCACCGAGTTTGACTTAATCAAACCAGTGCTTGAGCTAATAAATCAATTAATCCTTGAAGACGTGTAATTATTCTTAGGTTATCCCCAGACATTAATCAAATATACTTTTGAAACAGCTATGCTATATTATGAACATTTTTGTCATGTAATGCCTCCCAGTCCTGTGGGACCCTACAGCTAAGTCGGTGAGTAGAAAGAGAAGAAAACATTCATGTGACATGCACAACACGTGCATTTACTTGATGCAAACAAAGCGCGAGCCTATTAAGTAAAGGAGAAATTCCAAAAAATGACCTGAAATGCTCATATTTTTTTAAAAATAAGGGCTCAAAATAGACTTTATTTCAAATAAAAACTTGAAATGTCATCACTTTTTTAAATAATAGCTTGAAATAGATCTTGTTTCAAATAAGAACTTAAAATAGTTATGTCTATTTTAAATAAAGGCTTAAAAGTAGCTATGTCTATTTCAAATAAAAGCCTAAAGTAATTATGTCCGATTCAAATAAAGGCCTGACTTTCTATAGACATTTTCATCATTTATTATTTTTCCTTTTTCTTTCCTTTCTTTTTGGTTCTTCTTCTTCCTCTTCGCCGGTGGCCGGCTGCCGACAATGCGCATAGAGGGTTGGGCAAAGGTCACCCTCGCCGAGCGTGGGCCATCCTCGTCCAGCCCTCTGTGAGCATCGGCGGTGAATAGCCACGGGTGAAAAGAAAAAAGATAAACCAGAAAAAAGATTAAAAAAAAAAGAAAGAAAGAAAATTTTGATGAAAGTATCCTTGATCGGTCAATAAATTTAGCCGGTCGCGATCGATAAGCAAAGCTTTTATTTGAAATAATTATGACCACTTCATATTCTTACTTAAAATAATCAAAATCACTTCAAATTTTTATTTGAAAAAATGAAAAGATTTGTAGCTCTTATTAAGAATTTTTCCTCGGGAAAATAGTACGAATGGCAAAAGCCAAAAGACGAGCTACCCTAGTTAACACTCCGCCCTAAAACACGACAAAGACCACCAACATTAGTCCAACTATCTTCCTGAGAAAATAAGACGAATGTCAAAGCTCTAGCAGCTGTGACAAACGCTAATAATGACCCGCCCCACAAGCAGCAGAAGCTAATGATTTCGCTGAGCTATCATCAAATTACAGAACTCGAATTTGTTGTTTTTGGTCAGGCAGATGCGATACTGACCCGAAAAATTCTGTTAATGAACAGTTTGAGCGAGACATAGAAAGAAGGGGGTTGAACCACAACCTCTCTATGCCCAAAAAAAAAAACTTTCGCATCTGTAAATGAACATTTTCTTTGTAAATAGACTTTAAGTTAAATGTGTGTTCGATAAAAGAAAAAATTTCGCTATATATTAAAAATTGGACTAAACCCTTCGACCGAGCCAAATCTGACACCAGCGGCTGTCAGCTGAGGCTGCCCAATGTCGGGCGACCTCCGACGAGGGTCAGGCGACCCAACTGAGGGCCGCTGAAGGTCCCCAACCTCGCGTGAAGGGTCGCTCGACCCAGGGGCCACGTGACCCAGGTGACCGCCGCGCAGGTCTCGCAAGAGTCACGCAACGGTAGCTGGTGGTTGCGAGACCTAGGCGAGAGTCGCTTGTGGCTATGAGAACCAGGCGGCGGTCGCTTGGGTGGCATGGCCCCTAGGTTGCTCAAGGTCGGGCGACCTCCGGTGGCCCTCGACTGGGGCCGCGCAACCCTTCGGTCGACGAGGTCGAGCAACCTCAACTGACGGCCGCCGGCATCAGATCTAGCTCGCCGGGGGCCATAGCCCTTCGTCGATCTGGCAAAAGGCTACATCCTTTTTCAATTAAAAAAAAAAATAATCAAGGACAAAATCGGAAATATGAAGAATTAGTGAGGACAATTTTGGAAGGGAAAAAATAATTTAAACATTTTGAATACTAGTTTTCAACTGAAAGCTAGCTTTAAAACTGTACCAAACGATCTAGCATTCCCCAAGGGACGCCTCAAAGCACTTTTGAAAATGGTGAATCAAACGCACCCTATCAATATCGAGTGCAGCAAAGAGGAAAATTCCACGAAGAGGGCAAGTTGTGAAGCTATAGGATTTGTATAAAGTCACCTCGAGAGATGGTACTCTTTATCATATCACACTTGTCTTTGACTTTTTTCCGCTTGGTCATCAATGCTGGTTGCCCTTCGACGTTGCTGTTGTCGCTATTGCGCGAGCTGAGGCACCACAGCACTAGGGAAAACGCGATCCCGATGACAGCGCAGACTGGAATCGCGATCTTCGTCATGAGAACTGAGAACAATGCCATCCTCACAGGAACTGTAGACTAGGTTGCTGGAATCTCTGGACTCGACGCCTATCAAGGAGAGAGAGAGACGCAGAGAGGAGTGAAGGCGGGAGTATGCTCGCCTGTCAAAGAGAGAGAGAGAGAGAGAGAGAAACGCCAAGAGGAGTGAAGTGGGGAGGGTGCTCCTCTATAGGTTACACAATCAATAATTCAAATAATTTTGACCATCAAAATACTCTTCTACATATATATATATATATATATATATAACACTTAAATGAACATTAACGCATTTTCGACAATCCTAAGTTTGATTTCACAAACAAAACGTTATATCAACATTTCGAACCACGAAAAGTAAAGCACTCCTTTGCATCTTTCATTCCTCGCACCAAAACAAAAGCAATCAACCGCAACCAAACAAAGCTAAACTCTCCGCCTTAATGCCCTGGCAAATTATCATTTCAACTGAAAAAGATAGAAACCCCCCACATGCTCCACACCATTATTGTATTTTTTTATATTGATGGGCCAGGTTATCAGCTGCGCCCCTGTCCTCTCTGAGAAAATACTAGGTGATGGGAAAGGGGGGAGAGAGAGACGATGACTTTTACTCAGCATTTATGACCGGTGGGCCATAGTAATAGGTGTCGCTTAGCAAATAAATTCTTACAAAAATGATGTACCTCCACAATCACGTGATATTTTCTCCCTCTCTTGCTACTGCCCTTTGCATCAAAAGCAGCGCTCGCAAACCTTTTTCCTCGTTGTTCATTTAAATATTAAAAGCGCCGGGTATTGCGCCGTTTGTTTCATCGTCTAACGACGTCAGTCGAATCCTCACTGCAATTAGCATCTTTGGGCACGAACATGCTTCCACGAAAGCATAGTGAAAATAATTTGTCAATATTGCCAAGACTCGTAGATGGGCAGCGGTTCTATCAAATATATGTTTCACAAACTTTTTGATGAATACGTTTGATTGTTGGCGCTCTCCATATAGGAGGTTTTCAAGAACTTTTGGTGATGAAAACATGTTATATATTTATTGACATTTAAATTTTAATGATTCATTTAATTATTTATTAGTTGTATAGAAAATTATGGGTTAATTTTTAACTCTTCCAACAAACTAATTTTCTTTAAATTGCATAACATTTAGGCATTAACAGCATTATGCAATAATAGTAATAGAATTAATTTTAAAGAAAATTTATTAATCTATTATTATTATTATTAAAAAAAAGGAGAAAAGCGAAATCGGGTCGGGCCGGCCCGGCCCCTATTCAAGAGACATAGAGAGATGGGTACCATTATCTATGCAAGAGGAATAGAACTCGGCGCGTGCTTGGTCTTTGGGCCCGCAAAGACGAACACAGCTGCAATGAGTCCTGCATTAGTGGGTCTCTCAGGCCCTGTGAATTCCGTCAAATCCATCCATCCATTCATTCATGGCTCTTACATTAATCAACTCCGTTTATTTCTAAAAAAGTGAACAACTTAAAAAATATATCAGAGATATTAAGATACAAATTATTGTTGATAACAATATTTCTTGTGTAATAATTATTTAAAGTGAAATAAATGGTTATAATTAAAAAATTATTTTTAAAAATATTTATTTCCAACGAAATAAACAAATTGTTAAGATTTATTCTTTTTATCGTAGGGTTTGTGACTAGGCTGTCTTCTTGGAGTCCGGGCAATGCATGCATTACAATCATTATCAGTGCAGCTGGAAAGGAAGAAAGGCCCCGCGCACTCGACACCGTTTTTGTGGCGTTTTGAGAAAATATTGGGTGTGTTTAAAACTCCACGTAGGATGATGCAGTACACCATTCAACTGTTGACACGTGTCCATCCGGTCCATCCTGTCTCCCTCTCCTCTCTCTGTCAGATCCGGGCCCACATCTCTCACATTAACAGCAGACCCTCCCTCTCCCCTCTCCCCTCTCCCCTCTCCTCTCTCTTCTGGTTTCAACGCTCCGTTCCTTCACGGAGGAAAAAAAAAGTTAAAAATCGATCTGCTTGAGGGGCGACGGCGGGGCTCGAGGAAGCGACGGCGGCGTCGGCGTCGGCGAGCAGGGGGCGCTTCGCGGAGAAAAGAGAGAGAGCAGAGTGGAGGTCGCGAAAAGTGAGGGGCTCGTGAAGAGCGAGGGAAAAACGCGACGGCGGAGACGGGGCCGACGGCAGAGGCGGAGGCGGGGGCATCGGCTCGTGGTTCGCTCTCAAAGACGCGCTTCTTCGCGGAGGAGAGAGAGCAGAGCGATTCTTTTTCCTCCATAACTTCTTCGCGGAGGAGAGAGAGAGAGTGGAGTGTTGAAGACGGGGAGAGAGGAGAGACGACGGGACGAAGAACGGGACGAAGAGGAGAGAGAATAGAGAGGGTCTGCTGTTGATGTGAGAGATGTGGGCCCGGATCTGACACGGAGAGAGAAGAGAGACAGCGTGGACCGAATGGACACGTGTCCAAATCTGAGTGGTGTGCTGCACCATTCAACGTGGAATTTTAAACACACCCAATATTTTCTCGTTTTTGTGTTTTTATTTGATTGATGGCCAGAGTGTCGAGAAAATATTAGGTACTCAATTTATTGACACATCAACTTTTTACTAATTCATTAAAAAATTGACACGTGTCAATTTGAGATTCACTATTCAAACACCCTAAGTCTTTTCTCTCTCTTCAATTAATGTTCATTTTTTTTTCCTTCTCTTTTCTTTTTCCTTTGTTTTCTTCTTCTTCCCCACTTGTCCTCTCGCTCCACCCTTCCTCTGCCGCGACGGAGCTTGTGAGGCGGGTTTGCAACAAGACCGGCGGCCCCAGCTATTGCATCACCGCCCTCTCCTCTAAACCCCGCACCCCCCACGCCGACTCCTACTCCCTCGCCTACATCTGCTTCGGTCTCGCCTACCTCAACGTCACCCACAACCGCAATCACATATCCCGCCTCCTTCGCAGCCCAGGTCTCACCGACCGCAGCCCCGCCCTCACCAGCAACCTCCAGTCCTGCCACCATCGTCACCAAGCTTGTGTCGGCCTTTAACGACCTCAACTTCAAGACCTTCGCTGACCTCACTGGCTACTCCGATAGGGGCACCTGCGCGGTTGGGGACTGCAATGGGGCCTTCGGGGGCAGCGCATACGCGCCGCTGATGGCGGGCAGGAACTGGGATGTGAGGCGGCTTTGCAAGATTTGCACCACTGTGTCGAAACTTCACCTGCAGGCTTGGCTTTGTGCGGGTAATCCCTTGTGGACTGAAAGGGGAAGAAGAACAAAGGGGAACATAGAAAAAGAAAAAAAAAAAGTTAAACATTAATTGAAGAAAGAGGAGACTAGGGTATTTGAAAAGTGAGTCTCAAAATTGACATGTGTCGATCTTGCTAGTGGGAAACTGATGTATCAATCACTTGGGTACTTATTATTTTCTCAAATTGAAGAACTTCGACCAAAAAAAACTGAAGTGAGAGGAGAGAGAGGCTCCTGAAGGCGACAGCAGAGGCGGAGGCGGCAGGTCTGAGCTCGGGAGGCGACCGGCCGGGCTCTTGAGAGAGAGAGGGAGAGTGTCTGGAAAAAGGGGAAAGCGGGCTTCTCCTTTTGCTCGGAAGATGCAGAAGAGAGAGAAGAGAGAGAGAGGGGGGGTCGTATAATTGAACAGGGGTGATTTTCGTGCGACTGGAGGAAGAAGAAAGTCAGCAATTAATGAGGAGAGAGAGGATGCAAAAGTTCGAAGGAGATGATCGTGGGAGGCGCCACGTAGCGCTTCATGAGTGGTCCGAAATCATGCTGACTTGGCGGTCCAGAATCTCTTAATATTTTTCCCTGATGTTAACAAAAGAGTGATAGACACAAAAAAAACAAAAAAGCATTGATTGAACATTTGATAAAAGAAAATAAAAATTAAACATGCTACTCTGTTGTGGAGTTACATGCTTCGATTATTATCAGGTTTCGGATGGTGACCATCATACTTGAATCATATGGGGATGGACTTTGGTGCTCAAATAAATCCAACTTACTATAGAATCAAAGATAAACTTCTCATTTTCAAATAAAAGCTTGCCCAATCCAAATTTAAAGTTTCATATCAGTAAAAAGTAGACTTATTAAACCAATGGTCGGATAGCATTAAAAATTTTCCGACCCAAATTGATTCAACAAATCTAAAGATTCACACATGCCCCGCCATATCAAACATTCTATATTTAATCTAATTTAGAAAAACTCATACCGAAATTGAGGACACAAGGCAGAGATCATGATGTCGAAGGAAGAATAAGAATTGAAGTCTAAAAATTCCAAAGTTCTAGACACTTCGACCCTGCATATTTATCTTTTTGAGCTATATTTGTAATCTCTTAGAGGTTGTTGATAAGTGTGAAGATACAATCACACATACTCGAGTAGAGTATACTTAGAAGTTATAACCTCTGATTGATGCATTAGTAAAATCCAGCTAATAAGCTATTAACACGAAAAAGTAGACACATGCTTATCATAAGCTAAATCATTATAATTGTTGCATGCACTTTTCTATTCCTTAAACTCTTATTTCTTTCTTGTGATGGATTATTATACACTGATAAGATTTGACCATTACACAAATTTGTCACCAGACATTGTCTTATTGTAATATTGAAAATTCAATTATTTTTATTTCCGCATATTTACTTATTTAGCTCTCCTCTAGGTGATAATTCTAGGTCTAATACTCTGTATTTCATGTTAAGCCAATTAGGAATTAAGAACCTAAAAAAAAACCTTTATGTAAAAGTAATCTAAAAGTATTGTGAAAGCGAAACTTAATGAAAGAATGTAGAATTAAAGAAAAGAATATTTAATACTACTAAGTATACTGAGAATGGTCCACAAGATTAGTATGCTAAATCACATGTGACACTCTTATTGATTAACATGAATGTTATCCACTTATTTACATAATCATTTGCAATTTTTGCAATTTTTATTCAAAGGAAGAGAGAGTGAAAGAGAGACTTTGGGCGCAAAGATGAACTCGGCTTTCAATGAGCCCGACGTCAGTGGGTCTCTCCGTGATTGGCATAGAGGCACCACCGGGCATTTGTCAAATCCATTCACTCATTGATTCATTCATCCCTCTTATATTAATTAGCTCTATATTTTCGCAAAAAATTAATGAGTTAGGAAATATTTTATTGAAAATGATCGCTTGTACCAAATACAAAAATATAAAAACAAAAGGTATCTTAATTGTGCACAAAGATGTTGAGACATAATTTGTTGTTAATGATAAAAAATTTATGGCAGAATAATTATTTTATGTGATAAAACGATCATTCTTAAGAAAATAATTTTCAAATAATTCATTTTAATAAAACAAATGGAGTGTCGATATGTACTTTTATTATCATAAGGTGTGTGGCTAGGTTGTCCTTACATTCTACTTCTATCCTTGATTTTTAGAGATTTAAAGGTTAGGATGAAAATGAACATGGAATTACTATGTACCAATATTATCGGTAGCCGCTATCATTTGCAAACAATATACGAAAGTGCTTTAATTTGAAAGAGGAAAAATATCCAGACATCATGAATGTTATACAATTGATCATCAAATAATTTTGACAGTCAAAATACTCTTCTTACTATATTATATAAATGCAGAACATTTATATGAACATTAATGTATTTTCGATAATCCTAAGTTTAATTTCACCAGCAAAACGTTATGTCGACATCCCGAACCCCGATAAGTAAAGCGCTTCTCTTCATTTTTCTTTCCTCGCACCAAAACAAAAGCAATCAATCGCAACCAAACAAGCCAAACTCACCCCCTTTATGCCCCGGCGATGGCGTGCATGTGCATGCATTGTCATTTCAACTGAGAAAGGGCGAAGCCCCCACCCACTCCACACCATCATTGTGTTTTTTCTTGATTGGTGGGCCACAGCATCACGTGCCCCCCTGTCTTCTCCGAGACTGAATGGGAAAGGGGGCAGAGAGAGAGACGATGACTTTTACTCGGCATTTATGACCGGTGGGCCAAAGTAAGAGGTGTCGTTTAGTACATAAATTCTGCTCCACAATCGTGCGCCATATTTTCTCCCTCTCTTCCTCCTTCCCTTGCATCAAAAGCAGCGCTCCCAAACCTTTTTCTCCTTCTTTTCAGTCCATTTAAATACTAAAAGCGCGTGTTATTTCATTTTCTAGTGACGGCCCTTAACCTTTCTCGCTCCACTTTTTCCCATCCATTGCACCGTTTGTTTCATCGCCTAATGACATCAGTCGGATCCTCATTGCAGTTAGCATCTTTGGACTTGAACATGCTGGGTAATTGATTCCACGAAAGCTTAGTGAAAATAATCTGTCGATATTGCCGAGATGTGTAGATGGGTAGCGGATCTATTAGATATATATTTTGCAAACATTTTGATGAATACACTTGGCTATTGTTGCCTTCGATATAGGAGGTTTTCAAGAACTTTTATCGTTAAAAACATATCATATATATATATATATATTAACATTTAAATTTTGATGATTCATTTAATCATTTAGTAATTATATGAAAATTATGGGTTTAACTTACTAAATAAAATAATTTTCTTTAAATTGCATAACATATAGGCATTATGAGCACTGTGCATTAATAGTAATAAAATTAATTTAAAATAAAAAAGTTATTAATTTATTATTATTGAAAAAAGGAGAAAAGCAAAATCGGGTTGGGCCAGCCCAGCCTCCATCCTTCTTTTCCTTTTCATTTCCCTACTTGGGCCCGGCCCGTGATAAGAGGGCTTGGCGAGAAACTATATAAATAGAACTAAAGATCTCTCCTCTAGGCCAAGAGAAAAACGTGTGCCGCAATCCTCACGTGAAGAAGTGGTGAGGGACATTCTGAAAGGTGGTATCATCGAGTCAGGATTTTGAGACAAAATCCTCGAAAGAAAGCACCGAATTCAACTTCATAAAATTGATGCTTAAAAATCTTTACTTTCCGCTCAGTTTAACATTTAACTGGGCTAAGTCAAGACTCAAGAAGCCCGATGAACACTTTACCGGTTGATGAAAAAGACATGCACTTCCCTTCTTCAATACCAATTGGCTCAAAAGTTCTCTCATTACACTAATAGATAAGACTGACTTGAGGGCTGGGCGAAGGCTGGCGAGTGCTCGGAAGTCCTCACTTACAATTAATTGATATTTTGCCATTCAACGGCAAGGGCATTCTCATACATTCGCTTCAGAATTCAATGGCCATAGGTTTGATTACTGCCCGGGGAATTTAGAATTTTAAGTGGGGGCCATTGTTGTAGCCTACAACTTGTAGGGTGCTATGCTAATTTTCCTCTAGATAATCATGCAACTACGGTTGTGCCTCCGAATTATAAAAAAAATAAGAGTCTCTTTTAGATTTTTTAGATTTTTCTCATAAAAGAAAGAGAGGACCTCTGAAACAATGCATAAAAAAGAAAAGAAAAGAAAAGGAGGGAACAGTGATCTGAAACAGCATAAGTGGCTCCCCACAGGCACCATTGAACATCCGCCATAGAGCACTCCCAATGTGAAATAATTGAAGATAAGTCCATGCCACATCAGCAGAAAAAACTTAATAACAAGCACTGATCTAGCCCAGTTAAATGTTTTTTTAATCATAAGAATGTGGAAAGATCTTGAATATTTTATGTCTCTTGGTGCATAGATCTACATTTGATGATCTTATATTCTTAACTACACTTAACATCGGGGATGAAGGGAGACTCGTGGACATAATAGTAAAGCACCTTGTCGAGAAAATCCACGAAACATGGCCACTCTACTTTGTGAAAAAACGCAGTTGGAGTGGAATTCCTGCTAGATGAGGTGATTTCTTTAATTAGAATGGGCCAAAAGAAGGATGTGTGCGTCATAGGTATATGTGGAGTAGAAGTCATGGGAAAGACGACGGTGGCCGAAGTCATCTGCGAGCACATTCGCCTCGATTTCAGGTGCTTTGTCTTTCTCCACAATATCGAAGAAGCATTTCACAACAATCTTGTAGGTATATTAGGCCTACAAAAGAAGCTGCTCCATAATCTCATAAAGGTGGAAGGATGGAGGATGTATGACGACATTCAGACCAACATGAAGGTGGTGCCGTAAAAGGATTCTTCTTATTCTTGATTATGTAACTAGGAAAGAACAAATTGACCACTTCGGAGCCGGAGAGCGAGAACTGCTGTGTCCTAGGAGCAGAATTTTGATCACAACCAGAGACCAAAACTTGCTAAAAGATCTCAAGTTACACGACAAGTATAAGAATGAGGCGCTCCAGCTCTTTTGTCGCCACGCCTTGAAGAGAGGAGAATCTCAAGAAAGCTATGAGGAGTTGTCCCAAAGTCTAGCTCATTGTGCAGGAGGTCATCCACTGTCTCTTAGAAAGTTGAGCTCATACCTAAACGGCAAGTCGAAACATCTATGATATCGGACATTGGAAAAGTTGGTTAAAAGCCCTTATCTCGATTCCCTCTTTTGTTCCTCCTCAAAAGTTGGGCCATATGGAGGCCAAGGCGGTGATGCTTTTGATGATAGGGCACACACTGGTGCGAGGCAAATTAGGCTCTCTGGACAGTCAGCTATTAAATCCATCACCATCGATTATGATCAGGAAGGTTGTTTGGTGAGATCCGTCCAGCAAGGTGGACATGCCCATGACAATGAAAGGGTCAGTTTTCTGCCACTCTTAACTGATTGATTATGTACTTTACTACTCATCGCTTATAAGAAAGCTAACAGAATCAACTCCAAGTTTAATATCATTTTTTTATCTTACGTGCTTCGTCTCCTTTTGATCTGTTTATGAGGACTTTATTACTCGCCTTTCATTCACAGCAAAATCGGATGCGGCAGCTTTGCTCAAGGACCTACTTGTAGCAAAAAACACTAAACTCAAAAACTTCCCTTCGTTCCTTTTCTCTATTAGGGATAAGCACTTTAACCGAATTCGGTCAGGTAATTTATCCCAGTAAAGGAATTATAATGATCCGAAATAACACAGAAGCAATATATATTCGATGTTAGATGGATGTGATGATGGTAACTATTATAAAAACTTTTGCACTTCTTGCAGCTGGTGAGATTGAATCGTCCAAGGGAATACCTAATTTCTATATCTGGCCATAATGATGATTATGGCGATCATGATGTTGTCCGGTCTCTCAAGATCCACAGCAGCAAGAAGACATGGACCTTTTGGATCTGAACAAGGATGGCCTTTTCATCTCTCACATTCGGACGGAAAGATTATTGGGTTTCATGGGAAATGTAGCAGCCATCTCCACTCAATCGGAGCACATTTTGGGCCGATTTCTCCCACATATCCATTTGATGTCGCGGGACCATTTGGTGGTGACGGTGGCATGGACATTTGGGACAACGGAAAATACACAGATGTGAGGCAAATGGTCATAGGCTTCGATGGGCAATTAAGTCCATGTCCATCTTATATGATGAACATGGACGTCCGGTTGATCCTTTCACACATGGCGCAAGTGGAGGCGGCAAAACCTGTACGGTAAGCTTTGATATGAACATTCTCAACATTGTCTTTAGAACGGAATGTGATTTCGTTGATGTCCTCAATGCTTTAATATCTGGTAGAGTCTATCTCTTCATTGTTAAAGTAGCTAGTTATTCTTGAATTCTTTGATTTTGATCTTCTTCTTCTTTTTCTTTTTTCTTTTTATCTTAGATTAAGCTCGATTATCCAAGTGAGTACTTGATATCCATTTCGGGCTATGCAAATTTCATCGAGTCCATTGCTTTTGAAGTCAACAACGCCACCTGCTCCAAACTAGAAACTAATTATGGTGGAAATGGCGGGGAGCATACTTTCAAGGCTGTATCTAGGCTCTTTCCTTATCTCCTTTTCTGTTTTTACTTGAATGTCGTATGGTTATTATTCTTGCTTATCATAACATTAGTTAGATTACGACATTATGAACTTTGAGATTCTCAACAATTGCTTCGCAAATGCACATGAAAAGTTCATACCAGAGATACCTGAGGATCAGCATGACTGTTAGAAAACCAAATGGTAAAATTAATGACTTCACTTTAATAATATTAGGCAAAGACAAGCCTAGCCATAAGGAAAAGGTAAATTAACTTTTGACTTACAAAATGATTTACTAGAAATGCAATTTCCAGGAATCTTAGCATATTATAACTTATTTTATAGATCCAAATCATATTTTAAAAGAATCTACTAATTTATTGTGCTCATCAAATGATGCAACATACAGTCACTCAAGTTGAAAATGGCTTTCTGATGGCCTATTTGTAGGTTTAAACTGAGAAATGGAGAGTACCTAACTTCTTTAGCTGGATATCTCAAAAATGTAAAGGATAGTGGCACGTTAATTAACTCGCTCACATTTCGAACCAACAAAAGAATATTGGGACCCATTGGTAGAGAGGAAGGGGAGTACTTCTTACCATCGGAAGCTGGGAAAGTTATCGGCTTTTTAGGGACAAGTGGTGATTTTCTCAAATCTATTGGAGCACACGTCGAGCTATACTTTGACTAGCTCTATCCCTTTAAATCTATGGAGTTATTTGGATGGTCGAATGCCTCATTTGGGATGATGGCGATAAGCAAACACACCTTATCAATCGTGTTTCAGTGCAAAGAGAATAGAGAATTGTGGCAATCTAAGACATATGGAGGCATTGTTGGAAACAAGTTCCATATAGTAAGGGATGTCCAGATCCATACAGTATGTACTAGCACATACATATGCCCTATAAAATCATTATGAAACTCACTATGCCTATGCTGGCAGGAATATTTCTAAGACTTAAATCATGAATATAATCCTTACAGCTATTATTGCGGATCAAATACATGACTTAGATAAGTATTTGACTTCAATATCCGAGTATCTATCCCAAGACGGCATTAAGTCCTTCACGTTTCAAAATAATGAAAAAATGATTGGAACCATTGGCGATGAAGATGGTAAAGACAGACGAGGAATTCACTTCTCATCTCCTGCTATAGGTGGCAAAATTGTTGGATTTTATGGGAGGAGTAATCAATATCTCGAAGCAATTGGAGTGAATTTTGAACTAATCTCACATCTCTGCCCAATTAAATCATTCGGGCCATCTGGAGGTCTAGGCGGATGTGCTTGGAACAATGGTACATTTAGCGGTGTGAGAGAAATTGAGGTAAAGTGCGACGATATTATTTGTTACGTTATGCAACAAGTGTAATGACTCCAACTCCACCTCTAGGGTCACGAGCAATTGGGGTTATTTTCGCGACATCTTAGACTTGTCACCGTCTTGATTCTTTTTATCTTGTTAATAAGCACATACGGAAACGTGAACAAATAGACTCCCTAGACAAACAACAGCTAGAAAACTAGGATATACATCACACAAAACACGCCACTTTATATTACAACAATACATATACAAGCCCTTTCTCTATGGGCCCTTTTTCCTTTTTACATCACACTACAAGTATCTGCATAGGCCAAGGGAATTCCTATCTCCTCTAGTGTGATTGTAGTTTTCAAAACTGACGTAAGACTTCCATGCTTACAAGTCTAAAAGATAAGGGAGTGAGTCAGGGACTCAGTAAGTAAAATCCCTAGTCTCTATTAGGAAGATATCTCATCATTAAGACCTAGCAAGTATAGCACTCGTGAATAGTGTTGATCTCATCATTGCCGCACCTTGCTTATATGCATGACTCTAGTGCAAACTCGCCTTTAGCTTACTCATGACATATCAAGCATAACATGCTTATACATAACCAAGACACATAAAAGATTCATTTAACTCCATCCTGACTCAATCAGGCTCTCTTAACTCAATCGAGACTTTCAGCTTCATGCTAGGCTTCTAGCTCGACCAGGGTCTAATGAGGAAGGAAATGCCTGAAGGAGAAAAGAAACAAGAGCTAATGATAAATGTTTCCAACTCAATGTCCTCTCATACTCAGGTACATTAATTGCAAACTTTGTAGGTTGATTTGGACTACCACATGAATACTTAATTTTGGCTTGGTTGTCATTCCGTCGCTGACATTTAAAACGAATAAGAGAAGGTACGGACTGTTTGGTGAGGAAAAAGGAAGGTTCTTTTGCTGTCCATTGACATGTAGCAAGATAATTGACTTTTATGGAAGATTCAGTGCCCGTCTTGATTCAATAGGAGTCTTTACTTAGAACCACTTTCTTGATCTGGTCCCTTAAATTCATTGAGCCTTTTGGAGGTCGATACGGCAGCCCTTGAGATGATGGTATCCACATGGATGTGCCAGAAATAAACGCAGTTTATGGGATCAATGATCGACTCCTATACATGGTGGGAATAGAGGAGATGAGACTTACGAGGCATGGCTATCTTTCAATGACTTCTTTTTATATGGTCACGTGTACCATCAATTAATCATAACTTGCTACTAAGGTCTTTAGCGCTTTTTTCTTTAAGCCGGCGATGCATGGGGGAGCTAGAACCTCCTCGTTTCTTCTCGTGTTCACATTCCGCGACACTCACGTTTTCCGCTAAAGGAGAACATTTACGACGATTTGACCATCGCGCACTGTAATTCAAAACGAGTCCCGGTGCACTGCACTCTCCTTGGACGAAGAAATTCTTTTACGATGGCTGGTGAGCCCCGCATCTGATTCTACGAACGAATTCAAACGAAAAAAAAAACGACAAAATAAAAAAGAAATACTACGAACAAATATTAAAAGGCCCTGAATTGTCCGACATACCCGGATAATGCGTTCTTGGGAAGTTAACGGTCGTCGGTCAACATCGTGTTGCAGCTCTAATTTCGGTGTCGTCAATCTTCGTTCAATTATTGTACATTTGATCTTGCATTTTAGGAAGTTGAAAGCAGAGTCTTGGGAGGAAGGCAGACACATTCTGCTCCTGCATTCACTCCATCTTCTTTCACCAATGTTACTGGGATCTGATGTAATATGTCAAATAAATCCAAGTTGCAGACTCCATATTTCCTACAACCAATTATGAACAAAGTCTCTAATTGAATGACTTTTTAGGGGAAAGAAATGCATCCCGGCGAAGAACTTGTGATTAAAATGATTTACCTTTTAATTTTTACAGATAAAGCTTATGGACCATTTGGTATCGAGAAAGGGAAGAACTTTTCATTTCCTTCAACTTATAAAAAGATCATTGGATTTCATGAAAGGTCTGGAACCCTTCTTTATTCGCTACAGGTGCACATAAGACACTATTATTTGGCAACTGACCACGCGGGCCTCCGCTTGTGCATGTTGGGCATTCTTTGCACTGGCGCATGCTTTCAAGTGTGCATCACCCATCACTTTTGGAACATGCCAGTAAATGTCTTTGTCATATTGCCTTATAACTATGGAGAAGTAGATGTTGTATGTAGAGCACCCCTTGGCTTGGTTTGTGATATCTTCAAGCTCCTTACCTACATCTTGTATATGGTCTTTTCTTTTTATACTTGGTTTTGCGCTTAGAGTAGCCTAATGCTAAGAATTGCACGCGGAAAAGTTCAGTGGGAATGAGAGTCCATTTATGGAGAAGTTTATTTTCTATCCACTTGACCATTGGTCTTTATTGCTGAACGCATGGGGAATTGGAGCCGCCCGCTCGGTCTCCACGTGATCCCTAAATAAAAGGTTTGCATAAAAGGATTCAAAGACACAGAAAATCTTTTTAAGTTGACTCGCCTTCATTTTCTCTCTCGGGTTGGAATAATCTAGTGTTTCTTTTTGTATTCAGATTCCGTAACCTTAATTGCCTATATTTCATCAAATAAACTCACGTTTTCTGCTAAACGTTGGTATAGTTTTATTTTAACGGGACATTTACGACTATTTGGGCATGGCGATCCGAGGACCATGAGCTCCCTTGTTACAGTGCATAAAGAATCGAGGTCCACTCCCACTTTGAGGAAGAAAAGAATTTACAATGTCCGATAAAATATTTGAAGGCCTTCAAATGCATACCAAACCCGGGTTTCCCTTGAATATCGTTTTGCAGCTCTAGTTTTGGTGCTGTCAATTTTTGTGGAAATATTTTACATTTGACTCTGCATTTTTCCGAATTTGAAAGAATAATCTTCGGAGAGAGAGAGAGAGATTTGGCTCATGCTATTCTACCATTCTTTCTTTTGCAAAGGCTAGTGGGTAGGATGAATTTGGTTCTAGAGTAGAATCACGAATCGAAAAATTGGATCAATGAGAACCGGTCATATTCTTAGTTTTAGCAAATGCAAGGTAGGTTCTAAATTTTAAGAATTGGGGAACTTATTATGACATGGAGGTTATATGGGTTTATGGTGAAACTGAGATTCTAGAACTTGATAGATCTTTGTGTTTTTCTTATTTTATGTCGTTGGGCAATCCTCCATCATTCCATAGCATTTAATAATGAATGTATAATTTAAAATTACTAGTTTGAGCTTCTATTTCTGATGATATCATTTGATTTAGACTTTTATTTTGTTAATATTTTTTAATTTTTGTGTGTTTAAATATGAGTTGTAACTAATGAATTATGGCAAATGATAGTTATTAGGATGATAATTTACTATAATTGATAGATGGAATCTAGATAAACCTAGAACCGATCATAGAACCTCTGATGAGTGGGTTTCTGAGTATGTAAGGTAGGTTCTAAGTTTTTGGATATGTAAAATAGGGTTCAGATTTCAAGAATTAGGGAATGTATTATAACGGGTAGGTTTCAAGTTGTATTTGAAACCTAGACAGAATTTAAAATCACTCATCTCTATTTACGAGAATCCATAAAATTTATTAAATAAATCTAAGTTGGAGACTCCATATCTCCTGCCTTAACTAAAAGGTTCAAATAAAAGGATTTAGAGAGAAACAAATTTTTCCAAGCTGACCTGCTTGCGTAATTTTCTCCCTCGAGTTGGAATAATCTAGCGTTTCTTTTTGTGTTTAAACTCCGCAACCCTTTATTCCCTCTATTTTATCAAATAAACTCACATTTTCTGCTAAACGTTGGTATAGTTTTATTTCAATAGGACATTTACGACGATTTGAGCATCGCGACTGTATCCGGGGCCCATGAGCTCCCTCATTATAGTGCATAAAGAATTGCGTCGATCCCACTTTGTAAAATATTTCCAGGAAGTCGACAACGTCAAAATCAGGGCTGCAAGACGATATTCAAAAGACATTTGGGTTAGGTACACATTTGAAGGCCTTTTAATATTTCACTGGCCATTGACCTATATATACACATAATCAAATGTAAAATATTTTCATGGAAATCGACAACACCAAAAACAGAGTTGCAAAATGATATTCCAAAGAAATTTGGGTTAGGTACGCATTTGAAGGACTTTTAATATTTCATTGGCCACTGACACACACACACACACACACACACACACACATATAATCAAATGTAAAATATTTCCATGGAAATCAACAATGCCAAAACTAGGGCTGCAAAACGATGTTGAAAAGAAATTTTGGTTAGGTACACATTTGAAGGCCTTTTAATATTTCATTGGCCGAAATCAACAACGCCAAAACTACACACCTACACATGTATATAATCAAAATCTAAAATATTTCCATAGAAATCAACGACACCAAAACTAGGGCTGCAAAATGATGTTGAAAAGAAATTTGGGTTAGGTACGCATTTGAAGGCCTTTTAATATTTCATTGGCCGAATCAACAACGCCAAAACTAGGGTTGCGAAATGATGTTGAAATGAAATTTGGGTTAGGCATGCATTTGAAGGCCTTTTAATATTTCATTGGCCACTGACCTATATATATAATCAAATGTAAAATATTTTCACAGAAATCAACAACACCAAAATTAGAGCTGCAAAATGATGTTCAAAAGAAATTTGGGTTAGGTACGCATTTGAAGGCCTTTTCATATTTCATTGACCACTGACCTCTCTCTATATATAATCAAATGTAAAATATTTCCACGGAAATATTTTACATTTTATTATATATTTTAACGAAGTTGAAAGGACAATTTTCGGGGAGAGAGAGAGATTTGGCTCATGTCATTTGATCCATTCTTTCTTTTGCAAAGGTTAGCTGTAGAAGTAAGTATGATTTCAGAGTAAAATTAAAAACTTGAAAATCAAATTGAAAGGATCCAATTAGATTTTAGATTTTAGATTTTAAAAATTAAAAATTTATTTTGATGGGTACGTTTTATGTTTTAGGAAAATATCTCCTCTCCCCAAGGAGACATGCACGTTCAAATTTAGTATAGTTATTTTAAGAAAACGAGGAAAAGAAAGTAAGACAAAGGAATGAGTGATGATCAAGTTGAACTTCTAACCCTATTAGTCATGCATGACCCGTCATAAATGGTCAGTGGAACATTATTGTCAGAGGAAAAGATGGGCCAAATCATTTTTCTTAATATCAAATAGATTTTCAGTCTTGAACTTATCTTTTCGCTTCACATTAATCAATGATTCCCTTTTCCTCTAATAAAGTATTGGCAATAAATTATTTGACGGGGTTGACAACTGAAGCGTTTATTTAGGCTCCCAACACAATTTGGGCGAGCTCGAGTGAACATATCTCTTTTACACCTAAATCCCTCCCCTTGGGTTGGATCCACCCTGCTCCCACCTAACCATTATATGAAAAAATTTGACATTATCATGAGTGAGCCAGGATAAGGATTCTAAGCTCGATGCCCAAATGGGAAAAGTTAATCTAAAGTCAATGCTATTGCTTGTTGGTGATTTAAATTTGGGATAATTAAATGATCAAGGACCCACATTTTGTAAATTTACAGCACGGCCGGAATCTGCATATTAATGGCTAAGTCTCTCTCCAATGTCTTGAATCAAACTTACAATCTATATAGCCCCTTACATTAAGTTTCTAAATACATAAGAGTCAGCAGAGGAGCATTGAATCAATTTTATGACCATGTTTCCTCCCCCTTCTCCTCCTCCGCCGCCACCTCCACCTCCTCCTCAATGGAAATACGACGTGTTCGTGAGTTTCCGAGGCGAGGATCTGAGGCACAAGTTCATATCGCACCTTTTCCCCGCTTTCAAGCGGGCCTCGATCCAATTCTTCAGGTGAAATCTATTCAGACCAAACGAAAAAAATCGGATTCTATTCAGATCACCCTGTTTCTCTCTCTTCCCCTCCGTCCGTACCACCTTGGAGCTTGACCTCCACACCTCCCCCGCCGTCGCCGGCGCCGCGTCCAGGCCAATACCGTTGGCATCCAAACCGAGCCACTCCCTCCGTCGTCTTTGTCTTCGTCCGCACTAGGTCTGGAGCCATGGTCAAGTCCAGATTTGAAGCATGGCCGCGTTCGACCCAGATCTGGCGAACACCCTTGCCGGAGACGAGCATTAAAACTGCGAATTTCCACATTTGGAGCTCGTCCATGGCCGTGAGCCGTGACGGCGCGGCCCCTTCGCCTTCGGCCACAGGCCAGATTTGGCACTTCGTCTTCTCGCTATCACATGCCTCCAGATCTGGTCGGCCAGAGCAGATCTGCGGCGACGAAGGCGGAGAGTGTAAACTCGCCGCTGGGTACGACAGCCACGACGATGTGGAGGGCTCGAGGATGGAGGTTGCAGCTGCTTGAGCGGTGGCTTGACCTAGGGCAGTAAGGCGGTGGCTGTCACGGTGGAAGAAGAGAGAGAGGAATGAATTTTTAAATTTTATATTTAATTTAACATTAGGGTTTGAATTCATTAAGTTTTAAACGTAGGTTTCGATTCTTAGAAATGAGTTTAGTGTAGAAATAAAGTAGAACTGAAAAAAAATATATAATTTTTATATTTAATTTCATGTCACACATAAGAAAATATTAGAAGCATTTAATATAGCATGTAGGATTTGCATTTCCACAGATCAGACACGTGACAATTCGGGCCCAATTTTTAGAAAAATTTTGTGTCCCTCCCTTCTACTCGCGCTTTGCTACCAATCTTTGCAGCCCAACGCCCCGACCCCCCCTGTCTCTCTCTGTAAAAACTTCACTCATGTTCTGACACGCCTTTGAGCTCAAGTCCTTCAAGCTCGACCCAATATTCATGCCTCACCTCCCCAAGCCGCAACCGGCGCTGAAGACAAGCTTGACCTTGGTGATTGGTGCTCGCACAACATCGGCAAGGACAACGGGTTCTACATCGTGTATGACAAGTGCGGCGAGCTGACCACGATTCCAGAGTCCCCGGAGGTTGAATACCTTCGCATGTTGTCGCAGGAGATGGATCAGAGGCGGTGGCAGTGGCGTGGTTCATCGGACGAGGGAGAGCAGAGCTAGTCATGTATCGGGCAATAGTGAAGGTTTTAGAGGGGTTTGGGGGGTGGGGTGGGGTGGGGAGTTGGGCGTGGGCTTGCCGAGATGGAAAGCAGAGTTTGTGAGAGTGGATAGTGACAAAAATTTCCTATTAAGTGATCCCGATTTGCCACGTGCCGATCTCTAGATGGTTCAATGCAAATTCTAAGTGGTGTATTTAATATACCTACTATTTTCTCGGCTGTAACTAGATATGAGCATACAATTACTTGTCATGTGGGCTGGTACGTGATGAGAACCAACCACTAAATCTTTTCTTCAATGCTTCAGAGACAACGCGAGAGAAGAAATTGGGGAAGAAATCAAATCCAAGCTTTCCAAAGCGATTTGGCATGCGCGGATTGCCCTAATCGTGTTCTCCAAGAACTACGCCGAGTCAAAGTGGTGCATGAACGAGCTGATCGAGATTCTAGAGTGCAAGGAGAAGTTCGGAAACCATGGTCACCTAGTCGTTCCCATCTTCCATGAGGTAAAAGCCGGACACGTTTCAAAGTTGAAGACCAGAAGTAGATTTGCTCAAGGTTTTGAGAGCTTGTGTGGAAACGAGGGAGATGACGGGAAGATACAGGAATGGAGGAACGCCCTGATGAAGACCAAGCATTTGACAGGATTCAACTTGAGGAACGATGCCGGAAGGTACGTATCTCTTCTTCACTTTTATTGCATCATAATTTTGTGACTCGATCATCTTGATTTAGTTATGTGTATTCTGATGTTATTTGTGAAATTCAAACTTTTTTTTTTGGGTAAAAAAAATTCAAACTCTTTCAAATTTTGCCATTTTATGGTCCATGGTAGGCTCATATAAATCATTTCTCCTTTTGGATTGTTTGTTACTAATTTAAGTTTGTTGTTTTCAATTATTTATATCGAGTAATATTCCGTCATCCAAATACTGAAAAGTCAGAAATTAATTTTCCTTCAGCACTAAGTTTTTTCTTTATCTTAATAAGATGATAAACCAGGAGGGAATTTCGCTAAGTTGAATTTGTCCCCTTAATTAGCATCAAAATTCAAAATGATCTGTTTTCGTAATTTTTGCACAAGTGTGGCCTAAGATTTATATTTAGCAATGGTTCGTTAGGGTTCTTATCATCTTAGTATTAATGGTAGGAAAATGTTACATCATCAGGGATGCGACTTCTCATTTCCAAAGGTCTTAAAAAACTACGCTAAGCGCCGCCGCCCGTGACCTCTATGGCTATTGTGCTTGTTGCTGCCGCATGTTCTTGGACAATCACGGGAAATAATTGGGTGGTATTGTTTAATCTAACATAAAAATAAAAATTTATTCTAGATCATAAAAAAATTAAATAATAAATAATTATAAATTATTGTGGGATCCAATCTATCAAGAATTTGTGACTCGTTATAGACTATTATTATCACAAGGGCCCAAACACTATTGTGCTAACTAAGCTTAACCATCATTGTTCCTCGAGACTCTAGTAGAAGCCTATTGAGATGATGCTAGTATGGCTTTGGGACGTGACCACCCATCCTCATTGCCTCTGTATATTGATTTTCCTTCTTTGTTGTTTGAAAGTTTAGTAAAATATATGTTTGATTCGTCATAGGTGTGAACCTTATTTATCAAATTACACAACTTCAATAAAGTCACAATCATTTGGCAATCAATTACCAAAATGTATTTACATTATATAACAATTAAATGATATTTTACCCATCCAATGGTAGGGGCTTTCTTATGCAATCGGTTTAGAATCCAATGGTTTTGGGTTCGGATTTTGCCTTGAGAATTTAGATTAAAGTGGGGGCCCATGTTGTACGGTGCTATGCTAATTATCCTTAAGATAACCAAACAATTACGGTTGTGCTCCTGAATTATAGAAAATTAAGAGTACCTTAGACTTTTCGTATTTTTTACATTAAAAAAGAAGAAGAAGAACGAACGGAACAGCGAGCTGTAACAGTATAAGTGCCTCTCCAGAGGCACCATTGCGCATTCGCCACAGAGGGACTCCCAATATGAAATAATTGGCGATATACGCATGCTACGTCAGCAGAAAAACTTAGTAACAAGCGCTGCTCTAGCCAAGTTGGATGCTTTTTTAATCATATGAATGTGAAAGATCTTGAACATTTTGTCTCTTAAAGCTTATATTTACATTTTTTCTCTTATATTCTTAACTAAACTATCAGGGATGAAGGGAGATTTGTGGACATAATAGTAAAGTTCCTTGTTGAGAGAATCCGCGCAACACGGCTGCTCCAATTTGCGAGAAATGCAATTGGAGTGGATTTGTTGGTAGACGAGGTGATTCCTCTAATTAAAACGGATCAAGAGGAGGATGTGCGTGTCATAGGCATATGTGGAGGAGAAGGAATGGGTAAGACGATAGCAGCCGCAGTCATCTGCGAGCGCATCCACTGCAATTTCGAGTGCTTCGTCTTTCTTGATAAAATCGGAGAAGCATATCGCAACAATCTTGTAGGTATATTAGGACTACAAAAGAAGCTGCTCCGTGATCTCATAAAGGTGGAAGGATTGGGATCGTATGATGACATTCAGACCAACATCAACTACATAAATAGTAACATAGGCTTTAAAAAGATACTTCTTGTTCTTGATAACGTTACTAGTAAAGGACAGCTTGACTACTTCGGGGTGGGAGAGCGAGACCGGTTGTGTCGCGGGAGCAGAATTTTGATCACAACCAGAGACCGAAACTTGCTAAAAGATCTCAAGGTAGACGACAAGTATATAGTCAAAGGATTGGACAGGAATGAAGCGCTCCGGCTCTTTTGTCGCAATGCCTTTAAGAGAGAAGAACCTCAAGAAGGCTATGAGGAGTTGTCCCGAAGTCTAGTTCATTATGCAGGTGGTCATCCTTTGTCTCTTACAAAGTTGGGCTCATTCCTACACGGCGAGTCAAAGCATCAATGGCATCAGATATTGGAGAAGTTGGTTAGAAACCCTTATCTCGATTCGCTCTTCTGGAAAGTTGGGCCATCTGGAGGTCAAAGCAGCGATGCTTTTGATGATGGAGCACACACTGGTGGGAAGCAAATTGGGCATTATGGACAGTCAACCATTAATTCCATTGCCATCGATTGTGATCAGAACGGGTGTTTGGTGAGGCCCTTACAGCACGGTGGACAGGTCCACGACAATGAAACGGTCAGTTTTCTGCACTCTAACAGGCTGATTATGTAGTTTACTGCTCATAAGAAGGTAAACAAAATCAACTCCAAGTTTAATATTATTTTTCTGCTGCCTATAATAGAATCTACTGCTAAAAGTTGTAACTAGGTAAATAAAATCAACTCCCAGTTTGATATCTTTTAAGTTATGTGCTTCGTCTCCTTTTGATTTGTTTATGAGACTTTATTACGTGCCTTTCATTGGCAGCAAAATCGGATGCGGCAGCTTTGCTCAAGGACCTACTTATAGCGAAAAAGACTAAACTCTAAAACTTCCTTTTTCTATTAGGGATAAGTACTTTGACCGAATTCGGTCAAGTAATTTATTTTTGACCGAATTCGGTCAAGTAATTTATTTTTCACTGTAAAGGAATTATATTAATCCAAAATAACCCGAAACTTATAAAAACTTTTGCACTTCTTACGGCCAGTGAGATTGGATTATCTAACTATTGGAGTTTGCCCCAATAGTCACCATCCTCACATGAGAAGGGAGAAATGGGGGGTTCGAATCCACACATTTTCAAAAGAGAGTTGGGGTGGGAATGATTTAGTTTCAGGAATGGATTTTGATTCCCACACCCTACAAGGAGGTGGGGTGTGGGAATCTAAGCATTAGAATATAAGTATAGTAGAGCAGGATTGAGAATAAAAGAAAAAGATTAGATTATCTAAGTGAATACCAAATTTCTATATCAGGCTATGTCGATGATTATGGTGGTCATTAGGGGTGTCAACGGTTCAGTTCAGTTCAGTTCTCCTCGGTTCGAGTTTTTTGGAAAACCAAACCGCTAAAGTGTGATTCCAACTTGAACTGAATACAAATCGAAAACCCAGTTTGGTTTACTTTTGCAGGGTTCCTATTTTTGCCTTGGCTTTTTGGAGCCGAACTAAGGAAGGGATAAGAAAGAAAAGAAATTTTAAGTTGATTGTTCAATTTTTGTTGAAAATTTCAGTTTGGTTTGATTAACCAAACCAAAGCGGAAAAATTAACAGTTATTTTTTGGCTATATGAATCAAAACCGAAACCGAACCGATCCGAAAATGTATGAAATTTCGGTTCATTTCGGTTTTGACACCCTAGTGGTCATGATGTTGTTTAGTCTCTCAAGATCCACAACAATAAGAAGACGTACAGACCATATGGTTTTGAAAGAGGACGGCCTTTTGATCTTCATGTATTGCCGGACAGATAATCGAGTTTAATGGGAAGTGTAGCAGCCATCTCCTCTCATTTGGAGCAGACTTCAAGTCAATTTCTCACACGTATCCATTTGATGTCGTGGGATCATTTGGTGGTGATAAGGGTACAGGCATTTGGGACGACGGAAAACACACGGATGTGAGGGAAATTGTCATAGGCTTCGATTCGGCAATTAGGTCCATCTCCATCTTATATGATGAAGACAGACGTCCAGTTGGTCCGTTCACACATGGCACAAGTGGAGGAGGCCAAACATATACGGTGAGCTATGATATGAACATTATCAACATTATCTTTAGGATGTAATGTGATTCTGTAGATGTCCTCGATGCTTTATTTTTTCCAGTGAAGTCTTTTCTTCATTTTTAAAGTAGATAGTTATCCTTGAATTCTTTAATTTTAATTCTGAATTTTTATCCTTTTTCTTTTTAAGATTAAGCTTGACCATTTAAGTGACTACTTAACATCCATCTCGGGCTACATTGAAGAAGTTTCTGAACTCACCATTCTTCGGTCATTGACAATCCATACTAATAGAAGGGATCATGGACCGATTGGAACAACTAATAAAGGAAGGCATTTTTCATTTCCATACACCGGCGGCAAAATCGTCGGATTTCATGGGAGTTGCAATGGCCCTTGTCTCCAGTCCATTGGTGCTTTTTATAAGCCGATTCCTCACACATATCCTGTTAAGGTTTTCGGGCCTTTTGGAGGCAAAGGCCAACAATGCTGCGATTTTGTTGATTTAAAGGGGATTATTGTTTGCTACACCAACTTCATTGAGTCCATCGCTTTTGAGGTCGACGACGCCACCAGCTCTGAGCCAGAAACTAATTGTGGTGGAAATGGTGGGGAGAATATCTTTAAGGTTGTCTTTTAGACTCTTTCCTTTTCTCTTTTCCCATTTCTATTTGAATATCTTAAATTTATTTATCTTGCTTATCATAACATTAGTCAGATTACGGCATTATGAACCTTAGGGTTTTTAACAATTGCTTCTCAAATGACATGGAAAGTTCATACTAGAGATGCTCGAGGAACAGCATGTATAGAACCAAATGGAAAAAAATTAATGACCTCACTTTTTTAAAATTAGGCAAAGACAAACCTAGCCATAAACAAAAGGTAAATGAACTTTTGATGTACAAAATGGAATGTAGCACCAAATTTATTAAAAACGTTATGAATCTTAGCATATCTAACTTACTTGATAGATTCAAATCATATTTCTAAAGAATCTACTAATTTATTTTACTCATTGAATGATGCAATATAGAGTCACTCATATTGAATGTGGCTTTCCATGGCCTGTTTGCAGGTTAAAATGAGGAAGGGAGAGTACATAACTTCTTTTTGGGGATATCTGAAAAATGCAAATGGTAGTGGCACTCGAATCAACTCGCTCACGTTTCAAACCAACAAAAGAATATTGGGACCCATTGGTAGAGAGGAAGGGCAGTACTTCTCCTTACCATCTGAGCTGGGAAAGTTATCAACTTTTCGGTGACAAGTGGTGATTATCTTGAATCTATTGGAGCACAAGTCGAGCCATACTATCCATTCCAATCCATGGGGCCCTTCAAGTCTATGGGGTTATCTGAGAGTTCAAATGCGTCAAGTTGGGATGATGGCAATAAGCATTACAATGTAAGGAAAATCATTGTTGAATTTGTACCAAGTAAAGGGTCACGCATTCGATCAATCACGTTTCAGTATGAAGAGGAGAGTAAAGAATTGTGGCAATCAGAGACACATGGTGGCATTGATGACAAAAAGTTCCATACAGTAAATACAGTCCATACGGTATGTTCCCTTACATAGACATGCTTCTACCTATGTTGGTGGGACTCTTTTAAAATTTAATTATGACTTTGATGATTATGTTTATCATTGCAGATTCAAATACATGATCCAAATGAGTACCTGACTTCAATATCTGGGTATTATCATTTGCACGGCATTACTTCTCTCACGTTTCAAACTAACAAAAAGACAATCGGACCTATTGGTGATGAAGAAGGATGGCACTTCTCCTCTCCTGCAACGGGTGGCAAAATTGTTGGAATTTATGGGAGGAGTGGTGAATATCTTGAAGCAATTGGAGCATATTTTGAACCAATCACGCATCTCTACCCAATTAAATCGATCGGGTTTGGAGGCCTAGGTGGACGTGCTTGGAACAACAAGAGTTTCAATGGTGTGAGGGAAATTGAGATAATGTATGACAATGGTATCCGTTACATTATGTTTGTGTATGACAAGAATGGTGAACGAGTTTGCTCTATGCCCAGTGGCCACACCAACGTAGACAAGGACAAGGTCATTAAGGTTAGTGTTTCCTTCCATCTCCAATTCATCATTGTTTACGTTCTCATATCTCATTTGTTGAGAGCATGTTGATATATAACCAATCGCGCGATTTAGTAAATTAAACTTGATAAATAGGTTCTATTTTCATCACTTGCCTAGTCTTAAGAGAGGCTTTTTGAGATTGCGTAGATTGAATTGGATTATCCACGGGAGTACTTGACATCAATCTCTGGTTACAAGCGAGAGGATGGTGATGGTGACATCAATAATGATATTGTTCAGTCGTTGACATTTCATAGTAATAGAAGAAGACATGGTCCCTTTGGCAAGGAGATGGGGAAGTATTTTTGGTATCCATCAACTGGAAGCAAAATCATTGGCTTTTATGGAACATGGGAAGGAACTCTCAAATCCATGGGAGCTTATGCGGAGCCCATACCGCGCCTGTATCCTTTCAAAACCACTGGACCCTTTGGAAACTCTGATGGGACTCCATGGGATGATGGAGTGCACACTGATGTGAGGGGGATTTATATGGATTCCGCAGGCGGAGGAATTTACGGCATCTCGATAAGGTACGATGACAATGGTTCCTTCGTCCAGTGCTCTCGTCATGGCAGGGAAGCCGACCCATCAGGCTACTTAGGGGTTAGTCCATATCTCAATCTTTCCCTCTCTCTTTTGTCTTTAGAGTCTTTCGCCTGTCTGGAAGTCTTTCAGGTTTACATGTTGCTTTGCAGAGTGTTCTCGTCTTCACGTAGCATGGTATCTTTTAATTAAAGACTAATGCACTTCTTTTGGCATCATATGTCTTGAACCTCCTTATGTTCTCACAAGTAAAACATGTTTCGCTGTGCTTTTCTTGCAGCTCACTCTAGATTATCCTAAGGAGCGTCTGGTTTGGATATCTTTTCTGGTGAACGAAAATGGAAACACTGCTGACACTGTCATCCACAACCTGAAAATACATACCACGAAGACCACTTACGGGCCGTTTGGAAAGGCAAAATGGAATAAGTATGCTTTTGGAAAATTAACGGAAATTTGCATCCCATCGGAACCAAGCGGTGGTAGGATCGTTGGCTTTTTCGGAAAGGCGGGATCACATCTTAATTCAATTGGAGCACGACTGGAACCATATTAGTCTAAATCCCCTTCCCCCCCTCCCCCCAAGATTTTTTTTTTTCCCTTGGCTTGTGATTGTACGAATCTTCTTCTTTGTTTCTTTTTTCATCTAATAAGCGCTGGTCATGGTAAGTTTTGCATAATTGGATGATTAACTATGAAGATGCTCCAAGAAGCAGCAGAGGTAATATTTGGATGGGAAAACTAGTCGTAGAAGAAAAGAAAATAAAGAAAACAATTGCATAAATAGTTATCTAAGGGTTATTTTTAAATTAGAGATGGAGATACACATAAGTACGTGAATAGATCTTCTCAATCACAAAATGACCCATGGATTATTTTTTGGGCACTCCCATTTCACGTTGGGTCATGAATTGCGGGTGAAATTATTAAAAGGATTAATATTATACACACACACACTATTCACGTTCATTATAATTCATTTGGATTTAGTTTAATTTTTCCAACAATAAGTCCTCTTGACATTTAATTTTGCCAATTGGTTAATCCAAGAGTCACGCGCAAAAGAAGATGGACTGGCCTAGGACAATCACGCAAGATGGGAACTCCCTGATCCCGGTACTAAAATTGAATAAGGATTTCAGTCTATTATATTATATGTATAACTAAATCCAATTATAATCTATAAATTATACTGTGAGATAATAAATTTGTAGAGAAATATAATTGATATTATCATTTTAGTATCTTCTCATCAGATATTAAATTTATAATCTTTTTATTCCTAGCTATAAGTCTAATTTGCAGCATTATAGCTAATTAAAACCATTTTTTTCTCTAACGAAACCATGGAATCGAAAAGCACATGAGTGCAAAATGCAAGAAAGCATTCCTTGTAAGGAGAATTATCAATGTCTTACAAATCACAGTCCTATATGTTAACCTTAGTAGCAACTCTTAGAAAAAGACACTTATTATATTTATATATAGATACAGGTTTTGCAAACCACGCTAGGCAGATATCCAATTCCTATTTGTGCTCTATTCTATTCTCATGAAATAATTGTTCTATTCCTATCTTATTCAATTTCCTAAGCTGAAGGTTTCGTTTTCTATGGTCGTGCAAAAGAACGCTTGGACCAAGTTTGAACCAAAATGTGTAATTTCTTTTGGAACCATTAGAAAATGAATTCTCAATCCCAAGCCCATTTCAAAAAAATCTGCTCATTCTTTTTTCTTCACTAGAATAAAGAAAATGGTTTAAAAGGAAAAAAGAAAAAAAGAAAAGGATAGGTTCGGACTCGACCCAGAAATCGAAGCTGACCAGTGAGCAGGCGATGGTTATAAGGTATAAACCCCCAACTAAACCGCAATTCCTCCTATCCCCAGTCAAGCTTTCACGCAGTGATCGCGTGCGGTGACTCGTATGGCTTCGTCGGAGATCGGAGTCATCGAGTCCTCCGGAGCGGCGAATACCCAAAACCCTCCCAACAAAGCGGCCGCCGTCGACGTTTCCTCTGCCTCTGCGTACGGTGGTTCGGAGAAATTGAGGAAGTTCGTGCAGCAAGAAGGGGCCTCTCTCTCTAAGTCCTGAAAGGAGCCGACTCCTCAGAAAAAGAATAGTAGTCAATCTATACATTAGCTTTAGAAATTCTTGGGTCTAGGATCACTGGAATGATTGAAGTTATCTTTTGATTATTAAATTTCTCCGCTTAATTTTTAATTCATGAGAGTAAACTAGTAAAATATGTCTTTTTCATTTTCATTGCTAAATGAAGCCAATTAGCAAAGTGTGCCGGAAAACCAAAAGATCTATCTTCTTTGATTGTTGAATAGAGAAGCATGACGTTAGAATGGTAGTCTATCCATACATTATAGCTTTAGAGATTCTTGAGTCTAGGATCAACTTCTAGGTTGTGTGGGGATGTGGTGTTTCCTTAGGTCATTGTAATCTATCTATCCTCCTTGATATGGATCGATGTAACTAGTAAATTCGATAAATACATGCTAATTATACAGATTTACTTGGATCACTCTCGTGAGTTATTGACCTCAATCTCAAGCTATGTCAGACATAACTGGTCTGTTATTCAACCACTCACATTCAAAAGCAACATAAGAAGGCATGGACCCTTTTGTAAGAAAGAAGGCTGTGCATTGACATGCAGCAAGATAATTGACTTCCATGGAAGGTCTGGTGTCCAGGTTGATGCACTAGGATTCTACTTTGAACCAATTCCTAATCTTCATTTCTTGAAATCAGTTGGGCTATTTGGAGGTCAAGGTGGTAGTCCTTGGGATGATGAAGATAGTGTAGGTAGGAGAAATAATCATTAAGAGATGATCAGCCATTGACTCCATTACTGATGAGTACAACAAGAACAGGTCTATTCGGCACTTTAAATGCGGTGTAGATGGAGGACATTTAACACTTGCAAGTATGGCCTTCAGACATTTACTTAATCTCATAAATGTGCAACTTCTGTGTTGCTGCTAAGGTTTGGTTTTAAGTGGTGTGGAAATCCTATATACATATGAGTGTGAAAGTATAATAAGTAGAGGCAGTGGTAGAAGTAAAATATGAGATCAGTCGATCGATTTTAAGCTTGCATTGACAAATGATCTTGAATGAGAATCAACCTCTTATAAAGTCATTACAGAAAAGGGACTTTATTTTGGTTTTCCAACCTTCCTTGGTTCCATTTATGATGAAGGCATTCAATACTTTCGAAATAGTACTCTTTACAAAACAACGTATCAAAATGGTGCTTTTACTTTATAACTTCAAGTCTGATAACAATCTTTCTTAATTTAGTAAACTGTTCTCACAGCATTTCCAAAGCATTCTTAAAGCAATTGATATCCGTTGGACAGACAATGATTTGATAATTGTTGCAGACGGAAAATAGGTCTTGTGCCCTAGATGCAGTGGCATTATCTAGTTAGATTTACATTGTTTGTCTAACAAAATAGGACTTATTATTTATGCTGATTTTCAAGATTTGACATTTGGGGGTCGGATTAAATATGATTGTGTTTCTAATTTTGTAAATTAAACTCGATTGTCCTCCAAAGTACTTGGCTTCATTTTCCAATTACTTTGGAGATTATTACGGGTATTCTATCATTGGCTCCCTCAAATTTAAGAGCAATAAAAGAATATTTCTTTTACATTTAGGCCCATCCACTTAGGTCTGACCCACCCCACTATTTTAGGGAAAAAAATTTAATATTATTATGAGTGAGCGCCCAGGGAAGGACTTTAGTCTTGATGCCCAAATGGGATAATAATTCAAAGACAAATACTGTTGTTGCTGGCGATTAAAAATGTGGGATAATTAAAAGATTAAGGACTCAGATTTTGTAAAGTAACAACACAGCCGGAATCGGCTCATTATGGCTTCTTATCTAAATCTCTCTCTACAGTAGCAGTTAAAATAAATAAAAATGAGTCTCTCAAATGGCTCAAATCAAACTTACAATCTGTGTAGGCCCTTAAACGAAGTTTCTAACTACAAAGCAAATCACCATAGGGGCGTTCAATCAATGTCTCAAACCCTCCGTGGCCTCCTCTTAGTCCTCCTCGGCCGTCCACCACCACAACTAACGCCGCCGCCGGAACCGCCACCTCCACCTCCTGCTCCTCCTGCTCCTCCACCTCAATGAGAATACGATGTGAGGAGAATCTTCATAGCGCACCAGTTCTCCGCTTTGAGGAGGGCCTCCATCCACTGCTTCGGATGACGTCGCGAGCACTTCTCGTGCTCCTAACCAATTATAGCTTGACAATAGAGAATCAAATGAAAAATAAATAAATAGAAATCTATTCGGTCCACACCACATCTGAGCTTGACTTCCGCGCCTCCCCCGGTCCGTCACCGGCGCCGCCACGTCCAGGCCAACACTGCTGGCCGTCCAAACCGAGCCACTCCCTCCGAACTACTAGGTCTGGAGCCATGATGGCCATGGCCCCCCATTGTGAGACAAGCACGAAGACTGCGAACTTCCGGATTTGGAGCTTGTCCATGGCCACGAGCCTTGACGACGAGGTCTGTTCGTCTTCAGCCACCGGCCAGATCTGGTCGCTTCGTCTTCTCGCCATCACCATGGCTCCAGAGCCGGTCACCAGCTTCGTCTTCGTCGCTTCGTTTTCGGCTTCGTCTTCCTCTGATTTTGTTCTTGAGTTCATAGTGTCGCAGCGGCCAAGGAGGAGCAAGGCTGGTCTTTGTGGCCGAACTGCCTTCCTGGTCACGGACCAGCAACGTCACTGTTCAGATCCGGTCGGCTCCATCTTCCCGCCATCGCCATGGTTCCGATCTGGTCGGCCAGAGCAGACTGTGGCAATGAAGGCGGAGGGTGTAAGCTCACCGCTGGGTGCAACGGCCAGGACGTTGAGGAGCGCTCGAGGATGGAGGGTTGCAGTGGATTGAGCGGTGGCAGGGGCGGTCGTGCTAGGGCGGTATGGCGGTGGCTGTCATGGTAAGGAAGAGAGAAATGAAAATTTTAAATTTTATATGTCAATGCTTCAGAGACAACGCGAGAGAAGACATTGGGAAGGAAGTCAAATCCAAGCTTTTCAAAGCGTTTGGTCATGCTAGAATTGCCCTAATCGTGTTCTCCAGGAACTGTTCTGACTCGAAGTGGTGCATGAACGAGCTGTTCGAGTTTCTGGAGTGCAGGACAAGGTTCAAAAACCATGGTTACCTAGTTATTCCCATCTTCCACGAGGTAAAAGCTGGAGACATTTCGAACTTGACGAGTGGAAGCGAATTTGCTCAAGGTTTCGAGAGGTTGTGCGGAAAGGACAGAGATGGCGGGCAGATACAAAGCAATTGACAGAATTCAACTTGAGGAACGATGCCTGAGGGTATATATCTCTTCTTCATGTTCATTGCAGTTTCATTGTCTTGATTTAATTGTGTGTTTGATGTTAAATGTGAAATTCTAGCGGCCCTAAGTTTCTTCTTCATCCTCTTCTATTATTTGCTGCTTTCTATTTAATCAGTTGATGTTTGCTCATCCTAAGTTGTGTAAACCAGGACAAGTATTCCAATAAGCCGAATTTGTCCCCTTAGTTAACATAAAATCCAAAACGATTTGTGTTAAGTAATTATCGCCAGAGAAATTGCCTGAAAATTTCTATTCTTGAGTAATAAGTTGGGTCCTTATAGGATTAAATTTCATAACAGAATATGCTACATCATCGTATATTGCATAAACTGAAAACATGAGATAAGGCGGTGGTACATCCTATGCTGTCACGGCCTGTCACCTCTATGCTTGCCAATAAGGCTCCAGCGACAGTTGTTATGCCCGTTGTTTCTGCGCATACTTGGGACAATCCCTGTCCCCAGAACTACTGAACCTCTGCATATTGATTCTTCTTCTTTGTTTTTCTGCAATTTTTGCAAAATTTATGGTCCACTTGTCATCTATATGAACCTCATTTATCAAATTATAGACATATGATATAGTCATAATCATTTGACGATCAAATATCAAACTGTATCTACAATATATTACAATTAAAGGATATTTTACCCACCTAATAGTAAGGGCATTCTTATGCTTATGGTCTGAAATCTGATTGTTGTGGGATTGATTTTTGCTCTAGGAAAGCTGGGAAAGAAAGGAGGAGAAAGGGGGGGGGGGGGGGGGAAGGTGGGATTGTCCTGAGATGCTATGATAATTCTCTTCTAGATGATCAACTAATTACGGTTGTCATTGAGTCATAAAAAATTTAGAGTATCTTGGACTTTTCATGTTTCAGGATTGATTAATTTGTCATGGTGGCACATCAATAAATCAAAACAGTTTCAGCAATGACTAAGAAGTAATAACTGACTTCCGTTAACCTCCCTATTTTGATTGGTTTCGTTGCCGTGTCCTGCTGCTCACTACTGCCCTTGTATAGTGAATACAAGTCTACTCTCGCTTATGAGACCTCCAAAACAATTTATAAGAAAACAGGGACAGTGACCTGGAACAGCATAAGTGCCTCCCCAGAATTTGTGAACAAGTCATGATCAACAACTTATACCATTTAAAGTTCACCAGAGGATTCAAATTTTGTTCTGATGTAAAGCAGGAAACTTAACAGCAAGTACTGATCTAAGCAAGTTGGATGTTTTTTCATTCTTATGAATGTGTAAAATCTTGAATATATTGTCTCTTGGTGCATATTTACATTTATTTCTCTTATAATCTTAACTGCACAACATAGGGATGAAAGGAGACTTGTGGACATAATAGTTGAGTACCTTGTCAAGAAAATCTGCAAAACACAGCCACTCTACTCTCTGAAGAACGCAACAGGAGTGGATGTCTTGGTAGATGAGGTGATTTCTTTAATTGGAAAGGGCCAAGAGGAGGATGTGCGCATGATAGGTATATGTGGAGTAGAAGGAATAGGAAAGACAATCACGGCCAGAGTCATCTGCGATAGCATTACCAGAGACTTTGAGTGTTTTGTCTTTCTTGATAAAATTGGAGAAGCAGATCACAACAATCTTCTAGGTCTATTAGGTCTACAAAAGAAGCTCCTCCATAGTCTCATAAAGGTGGTAAGATGGAGGATGTATGACGACATTCAAACCAACATCGACGAGATAAATAATAACATGTGCCATAAAAGGATACTTCTTGTTCTTGATAATGTCACTAGGAAAGACCAGATTGATTACTTCGGGGCTGGAGAGTGAGACCTGCTGTGTCCCGGGAGCAGAATTTTGATCACAACCAGAGACCAAAACTTGCTAAAAAATCTAAATTTAGATGACAAGTATATCGTCAAAGGTTTGCACCAGAAGGGAGCGCTTCGGCTCTTTTGTCGCCATGCCTTGAAGAGAGAAGAACCTCAAGAAGGCTATGAGGAGTTGTCCCGAAGCCTAGCTCATTATGCAGGAGGTCATCCATTGTCTCTTAAAAGTTTGGGCTCTTTCCTAAACGGCACGTCCAAAGATCCATGGGATCAGATATTGGAAAAGTTAAAAGAGATGCCCTTTATCTCGACTCACTCTCTCGTTCCTTCTGGTGAGTTGGGCCATATGGAGGTCAAGGAGGTGATGCTTTTGACGATAGGACACACACTGATGTGAGGCAAATTAGGCTCTCCGGACAGTCAGTTATTGTATCCATCACCATCGATTATGATCAGAACGGGTGTTTGGTGAGGTCCTACCAGCACGGTGGACATGGCCACGACATTGAAAGGGTCAGTTTTCTGCCACTAACAGACTGATTATGGTCCACAAAAAAAAAGCCGACTATTTATGTATTTTACTACTCATCGCTTATAAGAAGGTAAACAGAATCAACTACAAGTTTAATATAATTATTGTGCGTCTATAATAGAATCTAGTGCAAAAGTTATTAGATAGAAGAATGCATGGTAGTCAGGAGATGATGTCCAACATGTGTAAACATCTATAGAAGTATTAGTGTGTTACTGCTTCACGTAATTTTGCCAAGTATGAAGGTATAAAGTCTATCATTCCTTTTTATCTTTTCTTTATGTATTTACTTCGTCTCCTTTTGATTTGTCTATGAGACTTTTATCATCTTGCCTTTCATTTACAGCAAAATTGCCATAAGTCAGCTTTGCTCAAGGACCTACTTATAGCAAAAAACACTAAACTTGAAAACTTTCCTTTGTTCCTTTTTCTATCAGGGATAAGTACTTAAACCGAATTCAGTCGGGTAATTTATTTTCACGGTAAGGAATTTTTATTCATGCAAAAAATCTGAGGCAATACATATTAGATGTTAGATAGATGTGATGATGGGCACTTACAAAAGCTTTTGCACTTCTTGCAGCTGGTGAGATTGGATCATCCAAGTGAACACCTAATTTCCGTATCAGGCCATATCGATGATTATGAAGGTCGTGATGTGGTTCGGTCTCTCAAGATTCACAGCAATAGGAGGACGTAAGGACCATTTGGTTCTGAAAGAGGACAGCCTTTTTGATGGAATTGTGGAGTCTGATGGAGAGAAAATATTATTGTGGATAGGCATTTCCCAGCAGATCACCCATCCTGAGATATTAAAGGAAATAGAGTTTATATTATTGCTAATAGCATACATGTAATTTCCTTTAATATGTATGCCCTAGACTCCTGTTATAAATAGGGGCAATTTCTTTTATAGTTGTAACACTGAAGCTTTGTAACCCTAAGCTTGTAACACTGATACCGATAGTGAAAATATTGTCTAGTGCGGCACGTGGTTTTTTCCTTCTTGATTTTAGAAGGGTTTTCCACGTAAAAATTCCTGTTTGCTCTTTTTTTCCCTTCCCTACTTTATTTTTCATCGCATATTTGCGTCCCTAACACTTTTGATCTCTCATGTTCTGATGGAAAGATTATCGGGTTTCATGGGAAATGTAGCAGCCATCTCCACTCGATTGGAGGCCCTTTTGGGCCAATTTCTCATGCGTATCCATTTGATGTCGTGGGACCATTTGGTGGTGACAGTGGTATAGACAATTGGAATGATGGAAAACAAACAAATTTTAGAAGGGTTTTCCACGTAAAAATTCCTGTTTGCTCTTTTTTTCCCTTCCCTACTTTATCCGGCTGGTCCATACACAACATTGTCTTCAGGATGCAATGTGATTTTGTTCATGTCCTGGATGCTTTATTTTTTCTGGTACAGTCCATTCTTCATTGTTAGGGTAGATAGTTGTGCTTAAATTCTTTAATTTCTATCTATCTTCTTTCTCAGATTAAGCTCAATCATCCAAATGAGTACTTGACATCCATCTTGAGTTACACTGAAGAAGTTTCCAGACTCACCATTCTTCAATCATTGACAATCCATGCTAATAGAAGGGATCATGGACCCATCGGAACAGCTAATTAAGGGAGGCATTTTTCATTTCCATACACTGGCGGCAAAATTGTTGGGTCTCATGGCAGTTGCTATGGCCTTTTCATCTCAAGTCCATTGAAGCTTTTTATGAGCCAATTCCTCGCACATGTCCCGTTAAGGTTTTTGGGCCTTTTGGAGGCGGAGGCCAAAAATCCAGGGGTTTTGTTGATATAAAGGGGATTGATGTTCACTAACAGACTTCATCGAGTCCATTATTTTTGAAGTCGACGACAACACCAGCTACGAACCAGAAACTAATTATGGTGGAAATGGCGGGGAGAATACTTTCAAGGTTGTACCTAGACTCTTTCCTTCTCTCTTTTTCCATTTCTACTTGAATGTCCTACGTTTATTTTTCTAGCTTATCATAATATTAGTTAAATTACGGCAATATGAACCTTAGATTCTTAATAATTGCTTCGCAAATACACATGAAAAGTTCATACCAAGGATACCTGAGGATCACATGATTGTAAGAAAACCAAATGGAAAAATTTTAAAAATGAAATGTACTACCAAAGTTATTAGAAACGTAATTTACACGAATCTTAGCATAAATAACTTAAATAAGTCATATAGATTCGAATCATATTTCAAAAGAATGTATTAATTTATTTTGCTCATTGAATGATGCAACATATAGTCACGTTGAATTTGGTTCTCTATGGCCTATTTGCAAGTTAAATTGAGAAGTGGAGAGTACATAACTTCTTTTACTTGATATCTCCAAAATGCAAATGATAGCGGTATTATAATCAACTCACTCACATTTCAAGCCAACAAAAGAACAGACCTCTTGATAGAGAGGAAGGGGAGTACTTCTCCTTACCATCGGAAACAAGGAAAGTTATCGGGTTCTTCGGGAGAAGTGGTGATTTTCTCTTCGGGAGAAGTGGTGATTTTCTCGACTTTATTGGAGCACACGTTGAGCTATACTCTAACAAGCTCTATCCCTTTAATTCGGAGCATTTATTTGGGACGTCGAATGCATCATTTTGGGATGATGGCAATAAGCATACCAATGTAAGGAAAATCATTGTTGAATTTGAACCAAGTAAAGGGTCATGCATTCAATCAATCGTTCTTTGGCATGAAGAGGAGAGTAAAGAATTGCAGCAATTTGAGACACATGGTGGCATTAATGGAAACAACTTCCATATGGTACAGGATGTCGAAATCCATATGGTATGTCCTCATACGTACATATACTTTGTAAAATCCTGATGAAACTAACCACTAGAGGCTTGTTTCAGTGGCCACATTTCTTACATGAAAATAAAAGATGAGGAGTTTGAAACTCCCTTTCTTTGACTAGGGGAGGTCTATGTGTTTTATGAGGTTTCCCTAGGTAGGCTCATTAGGGGCCTGCCCTCCTAAGTCCAGGAACACCCCTGGCTTACCCAAAAAAAATATCCTTACAAAATTTGAGTATGATGGTTATATCTATCATTGCAGATCAAAATACAAGAGCCAAGTGAGTATTTGACTTCAATATCCAGGTATCTTTCCCTTGATGGCATTCAATCCCACACATTTCAAACTAACAAAAAAACGATAGGACCTATTGGTGATGAAGATCATGCATTGCATTTCTCATCTGCTGCAATGGGCGGCAAAATTGTTGGATTTTATGGGATGAGTGATGAAAGTCTTGAAGCTATCGGAGCACATTTTGAATCGATATCTCATCTCTATCCAATCAAATCAATTGGGCCATTTGGTGGCTTAGGTCGATGTGCTTGGGACGATGGTAAATACTGTGGCATAAGGGAAATTGAGGTAATGTACGACGATGTTATCCGTCGCATTATGTTTCTGTATGACGAGCGGTGAATGAGTTTGCATGGCTATGCATAGTGGCCCCACAAGGGAAGATAAGTCCAAGGTTGCCAGGGTAAGTGTTTCTTTCGTTCTCCAATTCATTGTTGTTTACTTACTCTTTGGTTGAGATCATGTTAATATGTGTCCAGTCATGTGATTTAGTAAATTATATTTGACAATAGTTCTTGTTTACACCACTTGTCCAGTCTTAAGAGACTTTTGGGATTGGCACAAGTTAGATTGGATTTTCCATGGAAGTGCTTAACATCAATTTCTGGTTACAAGCAAGAGGATGGCAATGGCGGCATCGATAATGCTATCGTTTAGTCGCTCACATTTTACAATAATTGAGGAAGACATGGTCCCTTTGGCAAGGAGACAGGAGCGTACTTTTGGTATCCGTTGACCGGAAGCAAAATCATTGACCTTTATGGAAGATGTAGTGAGAGTCTCCATGCTACAGGAGTGAATACGGAGCCCATATTGCACTTGTATCCTTTCAAAACCATTGGACCCTTTGGAGGCTCTGGTGGAACTGAATGGGATGATGGAGTGCTAGTGAGGTGAGGGACTTCCGAATCATTGCCAGCGACGTAATTCACTCGATCGGGATTATGTACGAAAACAATGGTTCCATCGTCCAATGCTCTCAACATGGCCGAGGAGACGGGCCTGTAGACATCTTAGTTAGTCTGTATCTCAATCCCCCCCCCCCCACCTCTCTCTCTCTCTCTCTTCATTTTTTTATTTTTCCGTCTGGAAGTCGTCAATGTATAGAGGTTGCTTATCGCGATGTTCTTAGCTTCTTGTGGCACGGTTTGTTTTCGACAAAGACTGAGGCACTTATTTTGGCATCCCATATCTTGAACCAACCCTCACATGTTTTCCCAGGTGAAATATATTTCGCTCTGCCATTCTTGCAGGTCGGTCTAGATTATCCCAAGGAGCGTCTAGTTTCAATATCGGGTTGGATAAAGGGAAATGAAAACACTCCATAAACCATCATTCAGAACCTGAAAATACATAATACGGAGACCACTTACGGGGCCGTTCGGATCAGGTAGTGGAATTTTAACGGAATTTAGTATCCCGCCAGTATCAGGTAGTGGCAAGATTGTTGGCTTTTTCGGAAGGGCAGGATCATGTCTTAACTCTATTGGAGCGCATTTGGAACCATATTAGCTTAATTTCCTTTTTTTTTTTAAATGATGTTGAAATTAGTCTTTTTTGGAAAGCGTTGGTCATGGCAAGCTTCGCTTGATCTGAGGATTAACTATGAGAATGCTATATGACGTAGCTAAGATTATATTTGGATGGGATTACTAGTCGTCAAAGAGAAGAAAATGAAGAATATAAATGCATGAATAGTTGTCCGAGAACTGTTTTTGACTCGGACAGGAGATGCATATAAGTACAACATGCGTAACCTTTTTCATACACAATTCACATGCATGATAGTCTACTTGGTAATAGCTCGTCCACTTTTTAAACCAATAACAACTTCTTTTCTAAGGATATGTCGTCTTAATACTTTAGTCCAAGAGTTATGTGCGAACGAAGATAGAATAACTTAGGCCCACTCCTGCACTATCCATTTATAATCTATAAATTAAAGCATAAGGCAATAAATTTGTAGAGAAATATAATTAGTATTATTGTTTTGGCTGCTACTCATCAGAAATATAAATTTATTATCCATTTCTATTGACATCTCTGAGGCTGATTTATAGATCGTTTAAGCAATGACAATTAAATAATTGTGAATTTATAACTAAGTTATGATCATTACGTCATTATTACATCATCATTGGTATCACTGATGACCCATTGAGAAAAACCTAGTGTTCACATGCGGCCATGTAAGATTGCGTAGGATCTTCTTTCCACCGGTCAACACCGCGCAGTTATGAAGCTTCAAATCCACGTCTGCGAATTTTCAGACGTCTCTGTCGCGCAGACGCAGCTCCAGCTATTTCAAGAGAGAATCGGTCCATGGTCTTGGTCTAGTTTTGATTATTCAAACCTCGTCTTTGAATCGTTCTCGACAGAGCAAGTCTTCTTCTGTTCTTCGAACCAATGGAGTCTCATTCGCCGGGTGGTCCCGACATTCAAATGAAAGAAACACAGCGTGTACCGATGGCGAAGGTTTGATTTTTCGTCCCTTCTCGTTCACCGCTTGCACCTACTCTCTCTTTTATAGGCTTCGCCTGCGAGGAAAAGTCTTGCAGAGTTCCGGTCCCGCCACTTGCTTCTTCTTGATATTGATCTTTCACAAGAGGAGCATCGAATCAATTCTAAGATCATGTTTACTTCCCCTTCTCCTCCACCTCCTCCACCTTCTCCTCCTAGCCGTCCTCCTCAATGGAAATACGATGTGTTCGTCAGTTTTCGAGGCAAGGATCTGAGGAGAAACTTCATATCTCACCTCTTCTCCGCTTTGAGGCAGGCCTCGATCCAGTGCTTCAGGTGAAATCTATTCAGACCAAATGAAAAAAGATAGAAATCTATTCAGGCCACCTAATTTCTCTCTCTTCCCCTCTTGATCTCCACGCCTCCCCCGCGGCCATTGACGGGCAAGGACGACATAGAACTTCCAGATCTGTCCAAGACCCTTGCCAAAGACGCGCACGAAGATTGCGTACTTTTAATCGCCATGGTTCCAGATCTGGCCGGCCGGAGCAGATCTGCGGCAATTAAGGCAGAGAGTGTAAACTCACTGCTGGGTGCCATGGTCACGATGATGCGGAGGGCTCGAGGATGGAGGTTGCGGCCGCTTGAGCGGTGGCTTGTTCTACGGCGGCAGGGGGTGCCTGTCGTGGTGGAGGAAGAGAGAGAGAGACAGGGATGAAGTTATTAATTATATTTAATTCCACGTCAGCGTATAAGTGTCAAGCTGTCACTGGATATGAGCACAAAATCGCTCGCCATGTCAGCTGATACGTAATGAGAACATCCTGCTGAATATTTTCTCAATGCTTCAGTGACAACGCGAGAGAAGACATTGGGGAAGACATCAAATCCAAGCTTTTCCAAGCGATTCAGCATGCGAGAATTGCCCTAATCGTGTTCTCCAGGAACTACGCCGACTCGTATTGGTGCATGAACGAGCTGGTCGAGATTCTGGAGTGCAGGAAGAGGTACCAAAGCCACGGTCACCTGGTTGTTCCCATTTTCCTCGATGTAAAACCAGAAGACATTCTAACGTTGACGAGCGGAAGCGAATTCGCTCAAGGCTTTGAGAGATTGCGCGGAAATGACAGAGATGATGGGCAGATACAGAAATGGAGGGACGCCCTGAGAGAGACTAAACATTTGTCAGGATTCGACTTGAGAAACGACGCCGGAGAGTACGTATCTCTTCTTCATCCTAACTGCAGTATTATTTTGTGACTCGATCATCTTGATTTAGCTGTGTGGGTTTGATGTTGAATGTGAAATTCAAAATCTTTCCGAGTTCTGCCATTTTTAGGCCCATAATGGGCTCGTACGAATCATTGCCATCATTCTCTCTCAATTTGAACTTTTTCTTCAATCATTTACATCGATTAATTTTTATTTTTATTTTTGGTAAAGACATCGATTAATTTTCCGTCATCTAAACACTAATTTATCCTAATCAGACGATCTTTACTCATCCTATTGTTATGTAAACCAGGCAAGAATTTCGCTAAGTTGAATATACCCCTTAATTAGCATCGAAACCAAAATGATCTATTGTTTTAGTAATTTTTGCACGAGTTTGCACAAAGATTTCTATTTATAAATAATTCATTGGGGTTCTAATCATTTTAGCTTTTAAGGTAGAACAATGCTACTTCATTAGGGTTCTAATCATAAAAAAAGAGAAAAAAAAAAAAAAACACGGCTGACTGTCGTTACCACGCGTACTTGGGACAATCACCGTCCCCACAGCTAGTCCATAGGGACGTGACCAGCTTTCTCATTGACTCTGCATATTGCCTTTTCTTCCTTGTTCTCTGCACATTTGCAAAATATATGTTCAATTAGTCATCCATGTGAACCTCATTTATCAAATTAGAGAACTTTGATAAAGTCACCATAATTTGACAATTGATTACCAAAATGTATTTACATTATAGTACAATTAATTGATATTTAGCCCATCCAACGGTAAGGGCATTCTCATGCATTCAGTTCGGAATCCACTGGTTATAAGTTTGATTATTCAGGGAATTTAGATTTAAGTGGGGGCCATTTGTTGTAGGGTGCTATGCTAATTTTCCTCTAGATAACCACGCAATTACGGTTGTGCCCCTGAATTATAAAAAAATAAATAAGAGTATCTTAGATTTTTCATATTTTTCTCATAACAAAAAAAAGAAAAAGAGCGGACCTCTGCATAAGAAAATAAGAAATAAAAAGAGGGAACAGTGATCTAGAACAGCATAAGTGCCTCCCCACAGGCACAATTGAACATCCGTCACAGAGGACTCCCAATGAGAAATAACTGGCGATAAGCCCCTACTACATCAGCAGAAAAACTTAAAGACAAGCACTAACCTAGCCAAGTTGGATGTCTTTTTTAATCATATGAATGTGAAAAATCTTATACAAATCGTCTCTTGGTGCATATATTTACATTTTTTTCCTCTTATATTCTTGACTACACTTAACATTAGGGATGAAAGGACACTCGTGGACATTATAGTTAAGTCCCTTGTCGAGAAAATCCGCGAAACACGGCAACTCCATTTTGCGAGAAACGCAATTGGAGTGGATTTGTTGGCAAGCGAGGTGATTTCTTTAATTAGAATGGGCCAAGAGGAGGACGTGCGTGTCATAGGTTTATGTGGAGTGGAAGGAATAGGCAAGACGATGGCGGCCGCAGTCATTTGCGAGCGCATTCGACATGATTTCGAGTGCTTCGTCTTTCTTGATAAAATTGGAGAAGCAGATCGAGTGGATATATTAGGCCTACAAAAGAAGCTGCTCCATAATCTCATAAAGGGGGAAGGATTGAGGATGTATGACGACATTCAGACCAACATCAACGAGATAAATAGTAACCTGTGCCTTAAAAGGATGCTTCTCGTTCTTGATAATGTCACTAGTAAAGAGCAGATTGACTACTTCTGGGCGAGAGAGCGAGAACTGCTGTGTCCCGGGAGCAGAATTTTGATCACAACCAGAGACCGAAACTTGCTAAAAGATCTCAAGGTAGACGACATGTATATCGTCAAAGGATTGGACCCGAATGAAGCGCTCCGACTCTTTTGTCGCCATGCAGTGAAGAGAGAAGAACCTCAAGAAGGCTATGAGGAGTTGTCCCGAAGTCTAGCTCATTATGCAGGTGGTCATCCTTTGTCTCTCGGAAAGTTGGGCTCATACCTATACGGCAAGTCGAAAGATCAATGGCATCGGACATTGGAGAAGTTGGTTAAAAGTCCTTATGTCGATTCCCTCTTTTGTTCCTTCTCAAAAGTTGGGCCATATGGAGGTCAAGGCGGCAATGCTTTTGATGATGGAAGACACACTGGTGTGAGGCAAATTAGGCTCTATGGACAGTCGGTTATAGAATCCATCACCATCGATTATGATCAGAGTGGGAGTTTGGTGAGATCCTTCCCGCACGGTGGACATGGCCATCACAATGAAAGGGTCAGTTTTCTGCCACTCTAGCAGACTGGTTATGTACTTCACTACTCATCGCTTATAAACTCCAAGTTTAATATCGTTTTTGCGCGTCTAAAATAGAATACACTGCAAAAGATTTAAGAAGGTAAACAGAATCAACTCCAAGTTTGATATCTCTTATGCTATGTTTGATTTGTTTATGAGACTATCACTTGCCTTTCATTGGCAGCAAAATCAGATGCGGCAGCTTTGCTCGAGGACGTACTTATAGCAAAAAACACTAGACTCAAAACTTCCCTTCGCTCCTTTTTTCTAATGGGGATAAGTACTTTGACCGAATTCGGTCAAGTAACTTATCTTCCACAGTAGAGGAATTATACTGATCCAAAATAACGCAAAAGCAATACATATTAGATGATAGATGGATGTGATGATGGTAACACTCACAAAAACTTTTGCACTTCTTGCAGCTGGTTAGATTGGATCATCCAAGTGAATATCTGATTTCTGTATCAGGCCATATCGATGAATATGATGGTCACGATGTTGTTTGGTCTCTCAAGATCCACAGCAACAAGAAGACGTACGGACCATTTGGTTGTGAAAGAGGACGGCCTTTTGATCTCTCACATCCTGATAGACAGATAATCGGGTTTCATGGGAAATGTAGCAGCCATCTTTGCTCAATCGGAGCATACTTCGGGCCAATTTCTCACGTGTATCCATTTGATGTCGTGGGACCATTTGGGGGTGATAGTTGTATGGACATTTGGAATGACGGAAAACACACAGATGTGAGGCAAATCGTCATAGGCTTCGATTCGGCAATTAAGTCCATCTCCATCTTATATGATGAATGCGGACGTCTGGTTGGTCCGTTCGCACATGGCACATGTGAAAGAGGCAAAACATACATGGTGAGCTTTGATATGAACATTATCAACATTATATTCAGGACGTAATGTGATTTTCCGGTAAACTCTATCTCTTCATTGTGAATGTAGACAGTTGTTTTTAAATCCTTTAATTTTTATCCTTTTTTCTTTTTCAGATTAAGCTCGACTGTCCAGGTGAGTACTTGACATCCATCTCGGGCTACACTGAAGAAGTTTCTGGACTCACCATTCTTCAGTCATTGACAGTCCATACTAATAGAAGGGATCATGGACCAATCGGAACAGTTGATAAAGGGAGGCATTTTTCATTTCCTTTCATTGGCGGCAAAATTGTCGGGTTCCATGGGACTTGTGATGGCCCTCGTCTTGAGTCCATCGGAGCTTTTTATGAGCCGATTCCTCATACATATCCTGTTAAGGCTTTTGGGCCTTTTGGAGGTGAAGGCCAAACATCCTGGAAATTCATTGATATAAAGGGGATTGATGTTCACTTCGCAGACTTCATTGAGTCCATTACTTTTGAAGTCGACAGCTCAACCAGCTCCGAACCGGAAACTAATTATGGTGGAAATGGTGGGAAGAATACTTTCAAGGTAGTATTTAGACTCTTTTCTCCTTTTTATCCATTTCTACTTGACTGTTCGTAAGTTCATCTTTCCACCTTATCATAACATTAGTCGATTACGGCATTATGAGCCTCAAGATTTTTAACAATGAAAAGTTCATGCCATAGATACCTGAGGATCAGCATGATTGTTAGAAAACCAAATGGAAAACTTTTGACTTCATTTTATTAGAATTAGGCAAAGATAAACCTAGCCATAAACAAAAAGCAAATTAACTTTTGATTTACAAAATGGAATGTACTACCAAATTTATTAGAAACGTAATTTAACACAAATGTAGCTTATGCAATTTATTTAATAGATTTGAATGGTATTTCAAAAGAATTAACTAACTTATTTTGCTCATCGAGTGATGCAACATTTAGTCACTTAGGTCGAATATGGCTTGCTCTGGCTTGTTTATAGGTTAAACTGAGAAAAGGAGAGTACATATCTTCTTTTGCTGGATATCTCAAAAATGCAAATGACGGTGGCGCTCTGATCAACTCACTCACATTTCAAACCAATGAAAGAATATTGGGACCCATTGGTAGAGAGGAAGGGAACTACTTCTCCTTACCATCGGAAGCTGGGAAAGTCATTGGTTTTTTCGGGACAAATGGTGATTATCTCGAATCTATTGGAGCACAAGTCGAGCTATACTCTAGTAAGCTCTATCCCTTCAAGACTGTGGGGTTATTTGGGAGTTCAAAACTGTCAAATTGGGATGATGGCAATAAGCATACCAATGTAAGGAAAATCATTGTTGAATTTGAATTAAGTAAAGGACCATGCATCCGATCAATCACGTTTCAGTATGAAGAGGAGAGTAAAGAATTGTGGCAATCAGAGACACATGGTGGCATTGATGGAAGCGGCTTCCATATAGTACGGAATGTCGAGATCCATACGGTATTGTCCCCATACATACATATGCTTTTGTAAAATCATTCTAAAATTCACATAGCCTTGGTTAGCGGGAGACACTTTCGAGACTTAAATTATGAGTATGATGGTTATGTCTCTTATTGCAGGTCAAAATAAATGATCCAGATGAGTATTTGACTTCAGCATCAGGTTATTTTTCTCATGAAGGCTTTAAGTCTCTCACTTTTCAAACTAACAAAAAAACGATCGGACCTATTGGTGATGAAAAAAGGGCAATACACTTGTCATCTCCTGCAACGGGTGGCAAAATTGTTGGATTTTATGGGAGTGGCCAATGTCTTCAAGCAATTGGAGCGTATTTTGAACCTATCTCGCATCTCTACCCAATTAAATCAATTGGGCCATTAAGAGGCCTAGGTGGATGCGATTGGAATGATGGTTTATTCAACGGTGTGAGGGAAATTGAGGTAATGCACGACAAAATTATCCACTACGTTATATTTGTGTACGACAAGAGTGGTGAACTAGTTCGCTCAATTATGCACGGTAGCTACACTGGAGAAGTCGAGGCCAAGGTCACTCGGGTTAGTGTTTTTTTCCTCTCCTTGATTGGTCGTTGTTTACTTACTCATGCTTGATCTGTGGAGGCGATGTTTGTAGTGTTTGGTCACCTGATTTAGTAAATTAACTTAACAAATAGGTCTTGTTTCCTCCAATCATCCAATTTTAAGAGATACTTTTGAGATTTCACAGGTTAGATTGGATTATCCACGAGAGTACCTCACATCGATCTCTGGATACAAGCAAGAGGATGGTCACAACAACATCGAAAATGCTATTGTTCAGTCGCTCACGTTTTATAGTAACACAAGAACACATGGTCCCTTTGGCGAGGAGACGGGGAGACACTTTTGGTATCCATCGACCAGAAGCAAAATCATTGGCTTTTATGGAAGATGCGGGGAGACTCTCAATTCCATAGGAGTGTACACAGAGCCTCTATCGCACATGTATCCTTTTAAAACCATTGGACCCTTTGGAGGGTTTGGTGGTACTCCATGGGATGACGGAGTGCATACTGATGTGAGGGTGATTCGTCTTGATTACATAGGCCACACAATAGATGGCATAAGGATTGCATACGATGACAATGGTTCCTTAGTCCAATGCTCTCATCATGGCAGAAAAACCTCATTTGGCTGGCAGGTTAGTCCACACATCAATCTTTCCATCTCTCTCTCTCTCTCGTCTCAAAGTCAGTTGCATGTCTGGAAGTCGTTCAGGTTTCCATGTTGCTTTTCACAATGTTCTCGGCTTCATGTAGCTCAGAATCTTTTCATAAAAGACCAATGCACTTCTTTTAGCATCCTATAACTTAAAAGGGTTTTGCTAGCATAACAGTATTTGGGGTACTATCATAATAACAACATATTGTTAATCACAAATTCTTGAATTAGTAAACTCCACAAGAATTTCTAATTATTTTTTTTTATTGACCAAAAACAAGTTGTTATTCGTATAGTAGATTAAAGATTGTCATATAAGTATTAGTTATCTCAAACCTTTTAAAGTTTTCACTAGTAAAATCATGTTTTGCTTTGTTGTTCTTGCAGATCGGGCTGGATTATCCTAAGGAGCGTCTGGTTTCAATATCGGGTTGGATGAACAAAAGTGGAAACAATTCTGACACTGTCATTCACAGCATAAAAATACATACTACGAAGACCACTTATGGGCCGTTGGGAAAGGGAGAAGAGTTAAAGGATGCTCCTGGAATGTTGACGGAATTTCGCATCCCATCAGAACCAGGTGGTGGGAGAATTGTTGGCTTTTTCGGAAGGGCAGGATCACATCTTAACTCTATTGGAGCGCGTTTGGAACCATATTAGATTGAACCTCCTTCCTACCCCAAGCTTTTTCTTCTTCTTCTTTTTTCAAGCTTGTGATTGCACGAATCTTCTTCTTTGTTTCTTATTTGTCTAATAAGTGTTGCTCATGGCAAGTTTCACGCAATCGGATGATTAACTATGAGGATGCTCCAAGGAATAGATGAGTGTTGTGACCTCACCTTGAGTAAACCACTTGGGATTTGACTAATGGATTGTTAAGCTTAAACCTAGCTCGAGCTCTTCCAAGTCCATACCAATTCGCAACTTAGGTTTACTTTAGGTTTTTAACATGCAAATGAACTTTTATCGATGTGCGGATCCCTAGAATGTTAAAACTTGGCACGAGCAACACTTAAGTATCAAAAGTTTGAAAAAGTATACTTAAGTGCCAAAATCAAAGCAAAAATATTAGTTAAATGCCAAAGACAAGAAAATCTAGCCAAAATGCTAATGTGGCATTTTTTCAACGAGTTGAAGTCAAAACAGCATCGTTTTGAGCGCTAACACGGCCAAATAAGCCCAAAACGATGTCATTTTGGATGACGACGTGGCTAGATCAGCCTAAAATGACGCCATTTTGACTTTAATTAAATTTATATACAAATATTAATTAAATAAAAAAAAAAAAAAAAAAAGCAATGGCAACATAGTCTCTTGCCTATGGCCGCCGCCTCATCGTCAGTGGGGCGGCGACAATGGACGACGAGGGTCATCGACACCTCGGCGGAGGCTAGTGACCGTCACTAACCGAGCAATCCCTCGCTAGATGCTAGTAGAGGGTGGTGATCCTATCCTAGATCTAGGTGAAGTTCATCCACCCTCACCTTGGTTTGGGCAAGGGTCACTGGCAGCCCTTGCCTAATAGGGTAGAGGCCACAAGTAGGGGAGCCCCTCTCGCCTGTGCTACGACTACTTCTTTTTTTTGTTTTTAATGTTTTTTAATTAATATTTATATAATTATTAAACTTAGGCCAAAACAATATCGTTTTGAGTGAAGATAAGCTAATGTGAAAATCTAGCGAGCCACATAGGCATTAGAAATTATTAAAAAATTCCTATAAGGGATTTCCAAGAAAGGTCGTCAAAGTTGGCACGGAAGTGATCCAATTTTCAAAAAAAGTTGTACCTAAGTGTACTTTTGTAACTTTTGATATTTAAGCATCCTACTAGTCAAGTTTTGGCACTAGGCTGTTCTTTTGCCAAAAATTTTATCTAAGAGTCACCACTAATTGGTTTATGATGGGTCGATTAGATCCCTAAGCAAAGCATCAAGAGAAATGCCTTACTTTTATGAACCAAAATTAAATGAGTTCGTCGTTAGATTACTTCATGGGCTTGATTACACTAGACTACTCTAATGCCTTTCAAAACCTTTACTCTTTTATTTTTTTTAAAAAAAATTGCACACAGCTCAAATTGATTTAAACCTAATCCTAACATAAAAGATGATCATATAGGCATGCAACCATTATTGAACACTCAATAAAAAAAGCAACAAATAAATTATAAGCATGGGGAGGAAATATCTACCTTGATGCAACGCAAGCATATGTAGGACTAGTTAGAAAACCACATCTATCTATCTAAATATGATTTCTAATTAATGCACAATTCCATTCAAATCTCTTTTTGGGTTTTCTTTTATTTAAATAAAAATTAAGCTCTATGTCATGCAGTTTAACTATATGTCCTAATTCCAATGATGGACAATTCTAATTAAATGGACCTATCAACAATTACTAAATGAAATGCATTTTATGAACCTAATTTTATATGACATGCACATGATAATTATGCATTTTTATTACAATTCGTAATTAAATAATACTAAAAATAAAAATCCACCTAAAGTGAAATAATATCTATCTTTAAGTTAGGAAAAATTAACTTGAACATTCAACCGAATGCTGAAAGTGCAAAGCTAGTCCCTGCTAGCTTTGAGTTTTTAGCATTCTCAAGACTAGCTTTCAATTGAAAGCCAGTTCCAAAGCTGAACCAAATGGTACAGCATTTCTCAAAGGGGCTTCTGAAAGCCCTTGGAAATATTGAATCAAATGTAGCCTTCATAGCAATTGGACCACCACATGACCAAATTCCTTCATCTCTTGATCTCAAATTCGAGTTTTTATTCACATTCAAAATCACCGATGGTAAGACTAAGATTCAGCCGTGGTGTCGCCACAGGAAGGAGTCGGAGCAGGAACTCAAAGGTACTCTGCGAGCTGCTGGTCGCAGCAAGGACTGCAAGTAACTTGTTAATCACCCGCCGGGAAACCTGCTAAATCAACATCGTGAATAAAAGCATTCGTTGGAGGTTCGCCCGCACCACAAGCGTACGCGATGGACAGGCGGTGAAGCTTGGATCTCGTCCACACTAGACTGGTGTATCGCTGGAAGGACCGAAGTCGTCATACGTCCTTGGCTTGGGTTGGATGGATCGCTGCTGGTGACAGCAAGGAAGTGGCGTGGCCGAGGCAACAACAGCGACGCGGGAACGAGAACATTGCACCAACAAAAACCGTGAAAGGGAGGCCATGAACTCTCTCTCTCTCTTCGTGCCGCCCCCTCTCGCTGTATGTGAAGCCTCCACTCTCCTCTCTTTTACCTCCATTGTGGCCGTGAGTCATCTATTTTTATAGGTGAGGACGGCTGGGGCTTTCAAGGATACAGTATATCGCGAAATATATCCAGACAATCATGAATATACTAATACTTTCCTTATTACTTTAAAAAGAAAAAAAAGTATAAAGTCAAATGACAAAAATGTCATTCAATTAAAGAGTTTAGAGTAAATGTGTCACAAGTGACATAGCTTAAGATTTTTTATGACATAAAAAAAAGTTCAGAACAAAATTGTCCCAAGTAACATAATTTGAGATTTTTTGACGGCACAAAAAAAAAATTTAGGGTAAAATTGTCAAAAGTGGTATAGTTTTGAGTTTTTTATGGCACGGAAAAAATTTCAGGGCAAAATTGTCCCAAATAGTATAATTTGAGATTTTTTGTGGCATATTCTCTTGAAAAAATGACACAACTTATTCTTATCGTCCTTTGAACATTTAATTTATTCGATTCGGTGTTCAATTAAGTTTTTGAATTATATAAAAATGTGTTATTCTTGAATTTGAATAAATGAAAGGGTAGAATTGAATATTTTTATATAGTTTACAGATTAAATTGAGTACGCATCGAACAAATTAAAAGTTCGGAGATTGTACTGCACATTGAACTAAAGTTTATGGATCACATTAAATATTGAATTAAAATTCATGAATCATTTGGGAAAAATGAAAAGATAAGAAATTTTTTTTAAATGGGCTTGGGATTGAGAATTTATTTTCTAAAGGTGCCAAAAGAAAATTATACATTAGATTCAAATTTGATCGAAGCATTCATTTGCAAAAAAGAAAAAGTTCATGATAAAATTAATATGAAAAATTTTAAAATAAAATTATCAAAAGTAGCGTAATTTTGAATTTTTAGTAGCACAAATGTAGCATTTTCCCTTTTTTAAATAAAAAATAAAGGGTTTAAAAGCAAAAAAAGAAAAAGGAAAAGAGGAATGATAGATTCGGGTTCGACCCAGAAATCGAAGCAACCAGTGAGCAAAGCGGGCATAAACCCCCCAACTACCAAGCAACGATTCCTTCCACCACCATTCAATCTCTTTCCACAGTGATCGCATGCGGTGACGCTGGTTATGGCTTCGTCGGAGATCGAAGTCACCGAGTCCCCCGGAGCGGCGACCACCCAAGACCCTCCCAGCGAAGCGGCGGCGGCGGCCGTCGTCGACGCATTCTCCGCCGCCGCGTACGGCGATTTGGAGAAATTGCGGACGTTCGTGGAGCAAGGAGGTGCCTCCCTCTCGACTCCCGATGCTAACGGCTACTACCCTCTCCAGTGGGCCGCTCTCAACAACTTCGCCGACGTCGTTCAGTACATCATCGAGGTAATTTGCCTTTCCGTCGCTCGCTTCTTCTTCCTTCGTCCGCGTGAATGATTTTGTCGCGCCAATCGTGCGTTTCTCGCGACATAGTCCTGAATTTGGGTGTGTAAAGTTGCTGCTTGGACCATTTGCTTCCGCTTGTCCTGTCTTGACGTGCTAATTATTGCTGTTCTTTATTTATGTCGGTGTCGGATGATGAATTGTTTCCAACTTGGCCATTGAAGAATGGAGGCAGTGTGAATGCGACGGACAACGTGAAGCAGACTGCACTGCATTGGGCCGCTGTTCGTGGATCCGTTGCCGTTGCGGATGTGCTTTTGCAAAATGGAGCTTGGGTAGAGGCAGCTGATACAAATGGGTATCGGGTACTCGTTCATTCTCACCATTTTCTTTTGAGATGTTGTTATTCTTTTTCCTTTTTTTCTTACCGTAGTTAGAGGAATTATAGCATTGTTGTGCTAGGTTTTATCTTGAGTTTAGAAAGGTTTTTGAGCTTTTCATGTGTAACTTTAAAGCTGTACTGATGAGCAGTAATGTGTGATGCCACTGGCTGTAGTGGTCATCTCAATTTTTATTTAACCATTTCTGCCAAAGATTTTCATCTTCTGAAGTGATGATTTATTCTGTTTCACTATGTGTTCTTCATATGTTCATTGACAAGGGTTGTTCATTTCCTTACTTCCTCTAGTGTTAATTTTTTCTTTAATGACCATTCTTCATTTGCTAGCCTCTCCGCTGCAGGCAGTTCATTTGCTAGCCTCTCCGCTGCAGGCACAGGAGCGAAGGCACGGCAATGAGTCGTTGGCCGTGAGTCAGGTGCAGCTGCCGACTGTCTTTCGCTCTCTCCTCTCTCCGGTTTTCTTCTCTGCTCGCTGGTTTTTTTTTATTCTTTTTCTTTTTTTTTTTCTTTTTAAAAACTGCCTCCTCCTTTGATTCTCTCTCGGTGGTGGGGTCATTCAAGCGGCCTCGTTGCCCTCTCCCCCCACGTTCTGCTCCTCCGCTGCGTTTTCGCGTGTGCGTGTGGTGTCCTTCCTGTGTGTGCGTGAACGTGGGAGAAGAAGAAAAATCCAAGGGAGGATGGGCCAGGCCCAAAAGAAGAGGGAGGTGGGCTGAAAGAAGAAGGAAAAGAAAAAAAAATAGGCAAATAGAGGACTGGGCTGAACTGAGCCCATCCGATTTTTTTAATCTTTTTTTAATCTTTTTTTTTGTAAACTAATATGTATTTATAAGTGCAAAATAAATGAGCGATTAGAACAAAATAAATAAAAATTCAGGTGTCAACCGGTAGAAAAAGAATTAATTAACGACCGGAGACCGCAAGACCATCACGCACGTAATTGATTACAGCTAATCACAGATTGCCTTTATGGCTAATTAGTTTTCTTCTATTGCCAAGTGGCTTGAAACTTGAAAGAGCGTACATTTGTCTACCATATTTTCTTTAAGATGCCTTAACTCCAATATTAAAATTATGCACAGAAAACACAAAAGGGAAGAAAAGAGATAGGATGATTTCCATCAAAAAGGCCGGCACACTTGATCCACATGTTTTATCAATTTATTGTCTCAACATAAATCGAAGAAACTATAGTTACTTTTGTTACTTTGGATTGAAGTTTGACATAAAATATGCTTGTGAAACATGTTAGTACTCCTTTATTTAGCAGTTAGTTTTTGTCCAGTTTCTTAGAATCCAGAGAGTGAGTAAAAACTTTAATTGAAGAAATAACAACATTAAAGATTGATTGTGGGAGTAAAAATTCTCAAAAATAATAAAGAAAGAAGGGCATCTTAATCCAACCAGATACTTTACAACATTATCCCATTATATGGATCAGGATCTGCATGCTCCGTTGACTAGAATATACGCATCGGCGTCGACTTCAGTCCTGCCTCCATGGTCGATGCTCTTCTTTATGGTCTCGGCCTTTTCGGGTTCCCCTATCCAGTTGATTTATATTTAAAGTAGGGTTCATGTACTTTGGATTGATGCGCGGTTCTTGTTGAATGCTGCTTCACCTTTACGAGGGGTGAGTTTGTGAAGATGGAGCACTATATACAGGCTTTAGCACCTGAATGTTCAAGCAGCTTTCGACTTATTATTGTCATGGTGTCGTACTTCTACTTTGAATGGCCCAGCCCACCCCTTTCATTCTTGTTCTTAATTTTGTTTTTTCAAACCAAACCGAGTATTTTGGGGATAATCCAAAACCTTATTCAAAACTTTTTGCTCGAATCGTCCGAAGCAGTGGAGTACACCTGTCAAAATGGGTGTATAACCCATTTATGACCCATTTAAATATTAAATTGGTCATAAATGAGTCAAGCTTCCTTTTAGTATAACCCATATATGACCCATTTAAAGAAAACATGACCCATTTATGATCAATTTAATATTTAAATGGGTCATAAATGAATTATACACCAATTTTGACAAGTGTATATATAATGGGTTTAAAAATTAAAAAGACTAAAATACATGAGTTGTTAATGAAATGGAATAAGTTTAAAATATTTAAAAAAGATTATAAGAATAAGTTTTCCTAAATTTAGTTATATAGATAAATGTTTTAACAATATGGGTCGGGTCGAGTATGTGTTTGGTATGGATTGGGTTGGGTATGGGTCAAAAATTTTATACTATGCTTAAATGGGTCATAAACGGGTTAATGGGTCAATTTGGATCGGACTATTTATGACCCGACCCATACCCAACCCACCCCACCCGTTTAACAGATCTACAGTGGAGGAGCTAGAGAGGTTGTATCAGCTCGTGCAAACAATACGGAAATAAATGCTAAAGTACAAATGGAGTGAATGACAATGCCGCTGCTGCTGCTGCTGCTACAGAAGGGAAGTCGTCCGTTCCCTTCCTCAGAGAAACTTGAAGAGCAGGCCACCGTGAGTAGCAAAGAAGGGAGCGAGCACGAGCGACTCCACTGCCATTAGCTGGATGAGGATGTGGAGTGGTGGGCCTGAAGTGTCCTTCCGTGGATCGCCAATCGTCTTTCCACTTTCGGCAATTCTGAGAAGCGTCGGTTCTCCTCGGCAATGTTTCTTCGCATACTCCAAAGCACCAGCCTGAAAGCAAAGTCAAGATATTTAAGGAAAAAAAATCTGTTGAGCCAGACAAGTTTTCTCAGCCAGGTCACTGAACCACCAGAGACAGTATAATCGACAAAAACTAGCAGTCGAGCACTTGAAGCAGCTGCGTACTTTAATGTCCTCTTTCGCTTGGATCCATGCTCCATCAGTTTTGGATGCCGATATTGCAATCTGTTCGAAACCAAGCCCACAGGATAATATTCATCAAGAAAATACTACAATCAAATGAGACAACCGATGCGAAGGTCCCACACTGTTATAGATATGACGACAAAAGCATTACTCAACAGTTCACCAACCTAATTAAATTTTGTCCAACAATGAAGAAACTATAATATCTTAACCCAATTTAACAAACATTCTATCGAGAAATTGTTGAACTTCATAGCCAAAGCTCTGATATTAACTTTTGTTGAGAAAATCCGGCACCTGCCATTTTGCTAAATAGCAAAACACCTTTACTATAAGGTATTTGTTACAAGTGCACACACTTTGTCTCACACTTGCAGGTCTGTCACTTCACTCACATTTGGGACTCGCTCCTGCTTTTATACACACGACGGTCCCTTTTGTAGACTCCTGTGCCTACACGATGGGGACCACTATTTTCCTGCGCTATACTCTCTGCTCACGCCACCCTCGACGACACGACACTCTCCACAAGGGAGCAATCACTCCTATTTATATGGTGCAAAGTCGGTCAACTAACCGACTTTCATATTCCTCCAGACAATTCCAATACAAATATCACTAGCAAGTTATTATTACACTACAACTCGCTTGAACAAAGAAAGACCAAATTATTATGGAATTATCAAGGCCAAGAGAGAGATCTGGAAAGGGATGAGAGAGGTGGTGATTCTCAACAGAGACAAACCTTGAGCAACGCAAACTACCAAAATAGATAAGACATTGATTGTTTTGGTAAAGATTACCTGAACAACGGAACCGACAGAGCCAGCCAAAAGACCAGACAGCATCTCCACACTGAAGGCGGTGCCAATGATAAGTGGTGTAAGCATGACAAGGGCACAAGGTCCGATCGTCCCCCTGAAAGATGCCTCAGTTGCAATTTCGAAGCATCTAGCATAGTTAGGTTTTTCATGAACCCCAATGTGCTCTGGCCCAAACCGTAACAACTGCTCACGGACCTCCAGAGCCATCTTGAATCCTGCACGTCCCACACTTCCCATGGTCATAGCAGAGAAACAGTAAGGAAGCCAGCTGCCCATGATCAAACCGACGATGACCTTTGGTGTCAGGACATCAACAGAAGACGACATTGCTGGACGATTCACAAATGCACCCAACAGAGCGATAGACACCAGGGCAGCTGATTCAATGGCGAATTCCTACATACCATATAAGAAACGAAAAAAGGTCCATCCAACATTAGATTTAAACAACGGGAAACAAACATTTGTCAGTAGGGCTAATATTGAGAATGATAGATGAAAGGCAGCACCCAAGGGAAAGACAGGCGATTTTAGCCCAACATCATGTCACTCCAGCAAGAATCCAAAATGACTCGCGTAATATTTAGTCATTTATGGTGAAAAAGAAGATTATTGGAAATGTGCACAGATTTTGGATAACGTGAATGTAATATGCAGAGATACCCTTTCCTTTGTTACGTTATGGATTTCATCAAAATAAGCTACTAAAAGGACAACAGGGCAGTGTTGATATTATATTCATGTACAAGGATTGCCTGTACCTTTCCAATGGCAGCTGTAGTATTGTCAGCATCTTCAGGGGCTCCAATGCTAGCCATCATAGCAATACCTTCAGCATTGTCGCCAAGGGGACCGGAAGCATCTATGGCCAATCGAGTGGCAATGGGACTTAGCATCCCAAGGGCAGCCACAGCAATGCCATACGTGCCAGCAAAACGGTAACTCACGAAAATGCTAACGGCGGCAAAAAATGGGATACTGACAGAGCCAAGGGCAACATTAACGTTCTGGGGAGCAGCTTGGAGACCGCTGTGAAAATTGTGGGCAGCACCATCTTGGAGACAGCTGCAGAGATGAGAATCATTACTTGTCAGCACATTGACCATCAACAGTTGTAAAGATTCATATCATTCATTTAATTTGGCAAATCTAGCACCTGAAGTAAATGTTGGTGTAATTTTTATTGGCAAACCCACTAATGTGCCCTGCCCAAAGACCAACCCCAACACACAAGGACAGCTGCCTGCAAGATCATATTTATGGTTAGCGACTACATACGCTCAACTTGTGGACTTAATCCCGTAAAAGCCCGCTGACACCAAAGCATGTCCCATGACCAACATCAGAATAAAGCAGCATTTAGGATCAGAAGGTAAAATGTACCATCAAAGAGTTTACCAGTTCTTCACAACTTTCGGCAACCCAATGTTGTAAATTGTGAATGATGAGGGAAGAGCAATCAAGCTAACAACGACAATTCCGACAGTCATTAGAATTGTGGAAATAATATATTTCTCCGTCTTCGATGCAGGCTTGATTTCCCCCCAGACAGTTGCGACCAGTGAAACGAGAATACCCATAGAGCTGATAAGCAGGGGATAACACATAGCAGTGAAGTTGTGTTCAATTCCGAAAGAAGAGATGGAAGCAAGAACAAGGGCAACGCAGGATGATTCGGTGTAAGAGCCAAATAGATCAGGTCCCATACCAGCAATTTCTCCAACAATATCGCCAACATAATTAGAAATCACCTGAATGATTAAGGTCAACCCCATTTATGACTAAAAGTGAATGATGTACATAATAAATAAAGCTACAGTAAGAGAGTACATACAGCTGGGTTTCGTTCAGTTTGTGGGCAATTTTGCTCAATTTCTCTAACCAGATGAACACAAGCATCAGCAGCCTTCGCATAAATTCCACCACTGACTCTTTTAAAGAGAGCCATGAAAGATCCACCAAGAACATAACCGGTAATAGCCTCAAAAAGACCTTCCCAGTCATTGCCATAGTACAACTTGAACAGAATGATTGCAAGATAGAGTACGAGAAGATCGATGGCAGCAAGAAGAAATCCCATAAATGCACAAGACCTGAAAGTTCTTTCAGCGATGTTTCTCTCTTCCAAGGCATTCCTTGCGTTAGCAAACATAGCAATTTTCGTGCCAAGGGAACCAAAGAGGACTGATGTGAAAGCACCAAGTAGGAATGAAACTGTACTGAAAACGGCAGTGACAAGTGCAGGCTTGCACGTTTTTGAATGATTAGATGTGCAAGGCCGGCTTTGGGTGGTGAACCTCTCGACAGAGCCAAGTAAGAGGAAGATTAGTATCGCAAAAGCAACCACGAAAACTCCAGCATACCGGTACTCCGTTAACAGAAAGGATCTCACACCTGTTATGATCACAAACGATAATTGAGCCCTCTCTATCAAGCAAATAAAGCAACAAATCTGATTCTTGACATTCTACACTATGAGTGACGAAATAAGGTATAACTCAGTTAAATCCAGTTACATTATCCGTTGCCTAGTTTTGTTCAACCTAGTTCCAAGAAATAAGAAAGCCTAACCTACAACGCCTCCAAAAGAGTAACTCAAAAGATGATATGGTTTATGTTACAATTCACCTTTGGCAAGGTGGACAGTGTAAGTGTTAAACCAACCGTCGGAAGAGTGACGAGAACATAATGAGTAGGGCAAGATGGGGAAAGGGACGAAAGAATGAAAGTACCTAATTTTGCAAAATAATTAGTGAAATAAAAAGAACTGAATATTCAGTACATAGTTTCAGACCCAAAATATAATTGTAAATACATCTTAAACATTAAAAGAAAGCATCACAAACAAAGAAGAAAGTAGAGACAGATTATGACCTACAATAGTAAACGGTAGGTTAGAGCTAGAAATAAAACCGAGAGTATGGAAAAACATCAGAACTAAAGTTAGAACTGAACTTAGATGTTAGAACTAGAAGAGGAGAAGGGTGAACAGTTACCGGGGAAAAATGATGGAAAAAAATAAAAGAAATAAAAAAAAATCAATTTCTCAATATAACTGATAATGCTCAAGTTCCAAAGATTATTTAAATCAAAATGATGAGCAATAGGTATGAAACATTGTTATATATAAGAACATTAGTTAGGAGAAGCAAGAATGTAACACAAAAGAGAACCTTAGAGAAATATAAGCACATTCTGTTACCCATATATTCCTAACTAACCCTATAGAATTATTGTTTCATCACAAGTATGATAAATCAAGGATGACAATCTCAAGAAAATGAGAAATATTCCGCATCAAATCACAACGTATAACGATAAAACCCTGAAACACATTCACAGACGAAGTCAAGATACACTTTAGAATTGAAGGTTGTACATCCTTAGCAATTCACCTTTCTATTACAATATGCTTCTACTAAAGCCAATTACATATAAAAATTACTATCCCAAATTAAGTTGACATCGTGTCATTAGTTGCATATACCAAGCTTCCAATAACTAACACAAATCAGATGGAAGAAAGAAATTAAACCTAAGCTCCGTTTGTTTCACAGATAACTTAACATTTCTAAAATAATGCTCAAATAGATCATTTTTCTAGAAAATAATAATATTTTTCGATGTTCAATTGAAATTTGAAATGAACTGAAATTTTTTTTTTCTGAAGAAAAAAACATGCAATTGTTTTGTGATATAAGGGCTGCATTTGCTGCTATATCACCAAATTTTAAATATAATTTTATCGAATCTAATTTCATAACTTCAATACTTTAATAAATTGTAAACAACTAATTTTTTTCTCATAAAGCCCGGCCTTGAGATTAGGCCTCGGGCCTAGCATTGGGGTACTTGGGCTCGGGCTCGGGCTCATGGGTACTGGGGACTTGGGTGCGACTGGCAAAGGCACAAGCATGATTCCTAGGTCTTGGGCTAGGCTTTGAGGGTCAGGAATCTAGACTCAATTTCGAGGACCCCGACTTGAGCGTTGGGGACAAGGCCTTGACCTATGGGGACTTGGGCCCAGCTACTGTGGTCCCGATTGGAGAAGTTGGGGTTTCTTGGGCTCAACCACTGCAAACCCGAGGGCAGGAATTTGAGACATGGGCCTGACCTCAATGGACTCCAGCCCAGATGCCTATGACTCGGGCGCAGGAATTGAGTAACCGGGCCTAGGTGACTTAACATAAATCATAGATTAAACATATTACTTTAGAGAGAGAGAGCTTCATTGAAGCTCTAAGCTTGGCTGAAGTTCTTTGCCGTAGTGTGACATGGAATAACTCCTCTTATTAGGAAGGAGAAATCTTTTTCTTGATTTAAGAACAGGTACTTTCTTTGATTGAAAATTTTTTTGAACTGATTTATTATTTTGATTGTTCAAAACATTAGAAAGTTTAGAAAAAAATTTTCATAGAAATTCTTTTCAACGACACGAGTGTGCCCTCGGGCTGTCATCAAATGTAATCTGTCTCATAGATGTACATACGCCTAAATGCAACACCAAGTTTGACTTGCTCAAACCAATTATTGAGCTAATAAATCAATTAATCTTTTAAGACGAGTAATTATAATTAAATTATCCCTAGACATTTATCAAATATACTTCTAAAACAGCTATGCTATATTATGAACATTCTTCGTCGGTGCAATGCAATAAAATAAAGTGCCTTCCAGTCCCGTAGGAACCTGCGGTTAAGTTGGTGAATAAAGAGACGAAAACATTCTTGTCACATGCACAACACGTGCATTTTACCTAGTCCAAACAAAGCGCGAACTTGTTGATAAAATAAGACGAATGGCAAAAGCCAAAAGGACAGGAGCTACCCCAGTTAACCCTCCGCCCAAGAACATGACAAAGACCACCATCATTCCAACCATCTTCCTGAGAAGAGATCTCAATGATTAAATGTTATACTACTGTGCTCAGATACGTCGCTCAAAGCTCTAGCAGCTGTGACAAACCCTAACAATGACTCGCCCCACAAGCAGAAGAAAAAGCTCATGGTTGCGCTGAGCTATCATCAGATCAGTGTGAGTGAGACACAGAAAGAAGGGGGTTGAACTACAACCCCTCTTATGCCCAGGAAAAGAAAGACTCGCAACCCAGATCAAATGCATTTCATTCTGTGTCTTCGTTTTTTCTTTTCCTCCCTCGGACAACGAACATGTGCTAAAAGATTACGAGCTTTATTTAAAAAGGGGACCTAGAATTTTACTACCGCAAGATCTGAAATGTTTGAGAATGTATGCCAATCAATCCCGAGTGCAGCAAAAAGGAAAGGTTCCATAAAGCAGGCAAGTTGTGAAGCTAAAGGATCCGTATAAAGTCACCTTCGGAAATGGTATTCTTTATCTCAGCATACTTGTGTCGAGCAGCTCTCAGCTGGGCTGTGTCTTGCCCTTCGTCGTCGCTATAGCACAACCTGCAGCGCCACTGCACCAGGGAGAACGCGATTCCAATGACGGCACAGACTGGGATCGCGATCTCCATCGTGAGAGCGGAGAGCAATGCCATCATTGCGGGAACTCTAGACTAGGTCGCTGGACTCGATGCCTAGCACAGAGAGAGAGAGAGAGAGAGAGAGAGAAGCAGAGATGAGTGAAGTGGGGAGTGTGCTTTCCCGTCTACGGAGAAAATATTAGGTAGTCCCGGACCGTGCGTCGTCTCGGACTACTGATGAAGTGCTAGCGACTTTAACTCCTTCAAAATCCTCTCTTCATTAATTGCTAGTCTTCTAATCCCTCTATTCGCACGAAGCTCACCCCACTCTCTCCTTTCAATAAAACGACAATCTCTCTCCCGTCTTCAACATCTTCCAAGAAAAAAGAACGAGAAGCTCGCTCTCTTTTTTTTCAAAATACTCGCTCTCCCAAGGGCCCCGTTGATCGCTTCCCGAGCTTATAACCGCCGCCTCCGCTGTCGCCTTCAGGAGCCATTCCCTCTCTGTCGCTCCCGAGCCCCTGCCGATGGCATCCTGAGCTCAGATCCGATGCCTCCGGCACGTCACCTCCAGGAACCACTCCCCCCTCTCTCTCGCCCCTCCCGAGCTCACGGTTCGCCTCCGGCACGTCGCCTCTGCCTCCGCCCTCCTTATGTCCAGAACAAGCAAAGCGCCTGCAAGAGGCAAAATTGGAGTCCCCTTCTCGCGCCCCCAAACCCAACGACCACACCCCCCATCTCTCTCGATTATATAACACCCACACCCCCACAAACCCCCCCCCCTCCCCAAACGATTGCACATCCCCTCCATCGCTCATCGAGACCCGCTGCAATCCTTAGGAAAAAGCACTTTAGGTTCGGAAGGAAGGAAAATGTCGAGCGCGGGGGTTTATCAGCCGGGCACGAGCCTCGCGGAGGCAGATGTGATGTGGAGGCTTTATAAGGAGAAGATGAAGGAGACGATGGCCGCGGTCTCAGGCGATCGCGAGAAGGAGGAGAGGACGATGAGTGGAGGAGGGCGAGGCTGTTTCTCTTTGCCTCGGGTGTTCGGGAATGCCCATGTCCATTATTCCTCTGTAGAAGCCCCGCGCGTTGCTCCCCCAGAGTAGCTCCCCGCCATCAATGGTTTTTAGCTCTAGCTGGGACTTTTTCTTCTTTTCTTTCTTTTTGCTTGTACAGAAGTGAGTTCGCGAGTTTTTTTCTTTTTTTGGGGGGAGGGGGGTATTGTGTTGAATACTGATATTGTATATCTACTGGTGGATCTCTTGAATTGAAAGTACAGTTCAAACTTGAAAAAATTTGCTTGGATTAGCTTCAGACTGCTCAAGATTCGTAGGTTTAAATCCACGATGAGCTAGGTAATTTGGGCCATTCAGTTTTAGCCGATGTAATGAACTGGGTCCAAGCGAGAGGTTTTAGTTATTCAATACATAAGAGCATGAAGCAAAGCAAAACAAACACAAGAATAACAGTGACAATGCCTGACTAAAAAAAGAAAAAAAGGAGGCAATGTACAGCTTGCCTACATTGAAGAACTTCGACCAAAACAAACTGAAGTGAGAGGAGAGAGAGTGGGTCCTGAAGGCGACAGCGGAGGTGGAGGCGACATGCCGGAGGCGGCGGGTCTGAGCTCGGGAGGCGACCGGCCGGGCTCTTCGGAGAGAGAGAGAAGGAGAGTGTTTTGAAAAAGGGAAGAGCGGGCTTGTTCTTTGGCTCGGAAGATGCAGAAGAGAGAGAAGACAGGAGAGAGAGAGGGTCGTATCATTGAAGAGAGGGAGGATTTTCGTGCGACTGGAGGAAGAAGAATATCAGCAATTAATGAAGAGAGAGAGGATCCAAAAGTTTGAAGGAGATGAAGGTGGATCCAGGCGCCACGTGCGCTTCGTGAGTGGTCCGAAATCATGCTGACTTGGCGGCCCAGAATCTCTTAATATTTTTCCCTGATGTTAACAAAAGAGTGATAGACAAAAAAAAAACAGTATTGATTGAACATTGTATAAAAAAAATAAAAATTAAACATGCTACTCTGTTGTGGAGTTTCAGGCTTCGATTATTCTCAGGCTTCGGATGGTGACCATTATACTTGAATCATATGTGGACTGGCTTTTCTTTTCTTTTTTGTGATCAGGATCTGCCGAGCCCGCCTCAGACTTACATCTCTAGTAGCTCTCAGCCCGTAGAGCACGCGTGACATGCCTCGGACCAAGCGTCAATACCTAGGGGAACTAGCATAGCATCCCACCGCCATGGCCCCCCACTTGAATCACGATAGCAACCTTGAGGATTCAAACTTGGGACTCCTCCTCAGTGGAATGGCTTTGGTGCTCAAATAAATCCAACTTACTATAGAATCAAAGATAAACTTCTCATTTTCAATCAAAAGCTTACCCAATCCAAATTTTAAGTTCAATATTAGTAAAAAGTAGACCTATCAAACCGATGGTCGGGTAGTATCAAAAATTTTCCGACCACAAATCTAGGGATTCACACCTGCTCCACCATGTTGCTAAAACATTCTATATTTAATCCAATTTAGAAAAACTCATACCAAAATTGAGAGCACGGTGTGGCGCAAGCAAGCCCAAAATTGAATGAGAGTGAAAGAGAATTGTAAAGGTAAGTTGGGTCTAAATAAGTTGTAAATCTATTTCATATCCATATTATTTTGGACTTCACAATTTCAAACACATTTATAACTCATTTATTGAATATAACTAAACCATATAACAATTTAGTCAATCAAATATTGGTTAAAAAATGAATTTATAATCAATTTTGATAGATCTACTTTGTATGTTATTAACTAGACCTTTCTATCTACAATTGCCAAGTTCAAATCCTATTATGGGAGATAATCTCCTTTCTTCATCTTTTTCCTCTCTTTTTTATGGCATACGTGGGATTTTTTTCATGATGAGAGCCCCCCCTACACTAAATTAAGGCCATGAAATACGTTACTAATATCATGAATTAAGTGAGGCACGAGTCACAACCCACTTGACCAAGATATGAATAATCAAAGTCTGCCGAAATCACACACAAAAGGCATTGCAGACTCTCTTCTTGTATTTTGGCACTCTTTCGGTAAAGGAACTTCTCTATGTTGATGATACTTCCCTAAGTAGTTTTGAAGAATGACAAGAATACTTCCCTGTATATGTTTATGATGATAAGTCTTTTGGGTGTTAGTAGAGCAAATGAATTCAAATATTATTCATCAGATTCAGTTAATTATGCAAACATATTCTCTACGTACATGATTGTCGAAGACAATGACTTAGTTCATACAAGAATTATCAAGATTATATGCATGTTGAATAGATTTTAGAGGATATCATTCACACAATGGCTAGGAATCAGCCTAGATTTCTTTCTTTATACTGATTGTCCAGAAGGGATGAATAGCAATACAATTCTTTCACAATAATGATTCGAAATTTGTGCAATAATCAATTGGAGATGAGACACTTTTCAAACGAGGAACTCAACTTATGAGAATGTAATCTCTTGTTGTATGGGCAAAATCAAGAGAGACTCTATTCTTGGCATCCTAGAAGCAATAAGATCTTCCTAAATCACTCTAAGTCCAATGGGTTGATTGGATGAATGATACTTAGAGTTTATGTCCAATGGTTAGCTTAGAGAATGAGGAATATTAAAGGAGATCATGATGTCGAAGGAAGAATAAGAATCAAAGTCTAGAGATTCCAAAGTTGTAGACAGTTTCGACCCTACATACTTATCTTTTTGAGCTATATTTGTAATCTCTTAGAGGTTGTTGATAAGTTTGAAGACACAATCACACATACTCGAGTAGAGTACACTTAGAATCGTAACCTTTGATTAATGCATTAGTAAGCTAATAAGCTATTAGTACAGAAAAGTAGATGCACGCTTATTATGAGCCAAATCATTATAACTATTGTGTGCACTTTTCTATTCCTTAAACTCTTATTTGTTTATTGTGATAGATAATTATATGCTGGTAAGATTTGATCATTACACAAATTTGTCACCATACGTTGTCTTATTGCAATATTGAATTCGATTATTTTTATTTCCACATATTCACTTATTCAGCTCCCCTCTAGGCGATAATTCTAGCTCTAACACTTAGTATTTTATGTTGAGCCAATTAGGAATTAAGAATTTAAAAAAGAAGAAGAAGCTATATGTAAAAGTAATCTAAAAGTATTGTGAAAGTGAAACTATATGAAAGAATGTAGAATTAAAGAAAAGAATATATAATACTACTAAGTTTATTAAGAATGGTCCACAAGATTAGTATGCTAAATCACATATGACACCCTTATTGATTAACACGAATGTTATCCACTTATTTACATAACCATTTGCAATTTTTGTTCAAAGAGAGAGAGAGAGACTTTGGGCGCAAAGATGAACTCAGTTTTGAATGAGTTCGACATTAGTGGGTTTCTCCGTGATTGGCAATTTGGCATAGAGGCACCACTAGGCATTTGTCAAATCCATTCGCTCATTGATTCATTCATCACTATCGTATTGATCAGCTTTATTTATTTCGCAAAAAATTAATGAGTTAAGAAATATTTTCTTGAAAATGATCGCTTGTACTAAATATAAAAACATACAAACAAAAAATATCTCAATTGTGCACAAAAATATTGAGACATAATTCGTTGTTAACGATAAAAATTTTTATTGTAGAATAATTATTTTATGTGATATAAACGATCATTTTTAAAAAATATTTTAAAAATTATTCATTTTTAATAAAATAAATGGAGTGTCAAGATGTACTTTTGTTATCATAAGATGTGTGGCCCATACATTCTACTTCTGTCTTCAGTTTTTAGAGATTTAAAGGTTAGGATGAAAATGAATATTGTATTGCTATGTATCAAAATATCAATAGCCGCTACCACCCGCTGTGGTGGCTCCGCTGGATAAGGCCCCCATGACCCTTGCGCTTCAAGGGGAGGGGTTCGAATCTTCGTGGAGGCGCTGGTGACTTACTTGGTGCACGTGTGTGGTGGCTAGCACGTGTGCCCCTAGGGTTTACTCCCCCGGCTACTGGCGGGGTGCGGGGTTCCCTGGGTCACCAAAAAAAATATATATATATCAATAGCCGCTAAATCATTCACGAACAATATAAGAAGTGCTTTAATTTGAAAGAGGAAAAATATCCAGACATCATGCATGTTACACAATTGATCATCAAATAATTTTGACCGTCAAAATACTCTTCGTACTATATTATATATATACAGAACATTTATATGAATGTTAATGTATTTTCGACAATCCTACGTTTGATTTCACCAGCAAAACGTCATGTCAACATTCCGAACCACGATAGGTAAAGCGCTTCTCTTCATCTTTCTTTCCTCGCACCAAAACAAAAGCAATTAATCGCAACCAAACAAGCCAAACTCCCCTTTATGCCCCGGCGATGGCGTGCATATGCATGCATTGTCATTTCAACTGAAAAAAGAGATCCACTCCACACCATCATTGTGTTTTTTCTTGATTGGTGGGCCAGAGCATCACGTGCCCCTGTCTTCTCCGAGACTGAATGGGAAAGAGAGGAGAGAGAGAGAGAGACGATGACTTTTACTCGGCATTTATGACCGGTGGGCCACAGTAAGAGGTGTCGTTTCGCACATAAATTCTGCTCCACAATCGTGCGTGATATTTTCTCCCTCTCTTCCTCCTTCCCCTTGCATCAAAAGCAGCGCTCACACACCTTTTTCTCGTTCTTCTCAGTCCATTTAAATACTAAAAGCGCGTGTTATTTCATTTTCTAGCGACGGTCCTTAGCCTTTCTCGCTCCACTTTTTCCCATCCATTGCACCGTTTGTTTCATTGCCTAATGACATCAGTCGAATCCTCATTGCAATTGGCATCTTTGGGCACTAACATGCTGGGTAGTTGATTCCACGAAAGCATAGTGAAAATAATCTGTCGATATTGCCGAGGTGTCTATATGGGTAGCGGATCTATTGGATATACATTTTGGAAACTTTTTGATGAATAAGCTTGTCTATTGGTGCCTTTGATATTAATGCACAATTTTGTTGTTAGAAAATTTGGAAAAGTTTATTTTGCTGATGATGAAAAAAATCACTGCAATTAATTGAGTCGAAATCAGAAACTAAGGAAATAGAGAGGACTCAGCCATGAGTCTGTTGCAGTAATCAAGTAATGCAGAGCTGGAATTTGGAGCCCGAGTTTGGCCAGACTCTACTCGAAGCTGCTCTCATTTCTTATTCAGTTCTTTCTATGATTGGAGCTCTAGGATATTCTCTCAGCTTCTTCCTCAATCAGAAGAACCGACAGTACAAGGTTTGCTGAAACCATCGACATGAAGATTCGATCGTCGAAATCCTTGAGCGAGGAAGAGTCAAAGATCGGCTTCGATTCTGCAAAGGTCGAATCGAGAAGAAGAAGAAGATGTGCATGTCTGCTTTAGAGAAAACTCCAGGTTCAGAGCAGGCGATGGAGGAGAAGAACCGCGCCTCCTACGACATTAGCAATGGCGTCCGAAAGACAGAACGTAACGGAAGCACCACAGCTTGGCGTCGGGAAGCAGCCAACGACGGCGGTTGGCCATGGACCTGGGCCGACCGGGCTTGAATGATCTGGCTTAGTGGGCCGAGGTCTGATGGGTTTAATCTAAATGAACTGGACAGCGCAGAATGGGCTTCACAGGCTGGTAATGGACCTGGGCCGCAGTCCAGATGTATAATAGGCCTTTCCTTTTTCCTTTTTTTTTTAAAATTATTTCGCAAAATACGCGTACTTAATCTGTCCACAAAAATTCAAATGTCAAAAATGTGAAATTATATCTGCGAAAGATTGTGGAATTTCGTCTTCTGAAGCCGTGATTTATTCTGTTTGACCATATGTTCTCCATTTTTTTTTCATTCAGAAGGGGTGTTCATCTAGCGTAAAAAAATTTATAATCATTCTTCATTTGCTGGGCTTTCTCCTACGGGCAGTTGCTAACCACAATGGCTAGACGGCCTTCCTAAATCACATTATTGCGAGGTATCATGCTGATTATGATGCACCTGATCACGATGGAAGAAATCCTCTTCATTGGTTTGTCAAAATTGCTCTCAATGTTTCACTGCACCAACGTCCTGAAACTGTTTTCGGAAAGTTTGACGCACTCATTTCTTTGACCTTAAAACTCCACTTTTATCAACGGTGAGTCTTATCCGATATGGCAAAAACTCCTCTTATAGAAATGAACATACTTATGCTCACCATTTCAATTGGGGAAAATTACCAAAATAAGTTCTATACCTATTGCATTTATGCAAATTCAGTACTAAAACTTTTAATTGTACCAATTGTGTTCTAAGCCTTTCTCACGTTTTGCCAATTGAGTTTATCGGGTCGATTTTGATTGAAAATCAATAATGTGGATGCTTGGTTATTCTATATGGCACGATGGATGTTGACATGAATATTTTTTTTTTTATAATATTTTGGTAATTTTTTTTATTTTTCTATAAAATTTTCTTTTTTGTTATCTTTTTTTTTTTTTTTAACTTTTTTTTTTCCCTAGATTTAAGGCCTTGATCTCACTAACCATAGGTGAGGGCCGAGAAACCCTCACTGGCATTGGGCAAGGGTGTCACAACCCTTGCTAGCCAAGGTAAGGGCATGCAGGCCCTTGCCCAAATTTGGCCAAGCAAGGTCGTTGCAGCCCTAGTTGGACACTTGGCGAAGGTTAGGAAACCCTCACCGATACTAAGTGAGAGCACCACAGCCCTCGTCGGCTCTGAGCAAGGGGCACAGCCCCTTGTCTAGATCTAGTTACACAAGGCGTGGTAAGGGTGTTAAAATATTATCCATTTTACTAGAGTTATCTAGAATAATCTTTACAAACATTTTGAAGTAGTTGGAAATAGAGGTGGAAAAGAGCCCGCGTTAGTATTTAGTAGAATCCAAGAAACAATCCTTAATCAAGTGACTTGGTAATAGTGAAGGAGAGTGTGGATTGAACAGAGAACACGTTGACTATGTTTTCACCATTGGTATAAAAGCATGCGGTGAAAACTATAAATGGGCACATCTTCTCCCAATTGGAGGAGTGACAGAGAGAAGAGCGATGTGAGCATATACGTGCGTAGGCCTTCATTTATGAGGAGTGAGAGAGGGGTGTGTCTAAGGAGAGGCGAGAGAGTGATGAGTGTGAATGTGAAAGTCCATTGCATGCTTGTGTGAGTGGTGTAATTAAGTGTGAGTGTAATATTAAGTCTGCATCTCAATAGAGGGCCGCGGTACCCTCGTTTGAGGCCGGCAACCCTCGATAGGCCTAAGTCCAGGGAAAAAAATGAAAAGGAGAAAAAATCATAAAAAAATTCAAAATGTTATAAAAAATGTCCATATCAGTGCCAACTATCTCACATAAGAAAGTTATAGTCTGCATTAACGATATCTAGTTAAAATTACCTTGATTGACTTAATTAGCAAAATGTGAAAAATTTCATGACTCAATTGTCATAATTAAAAGATTTAGAACTACATTAACACGATTCCAATAGATTTAAGATTTTTTTGGTTAATTTCCTCAAATGTGCCTTTGGGGCCTCTTTGCAGGTTATATTGGCATACCTAGATGTGTACGCCACTTCTTTTTCTAGATATATCAATTCATACAAGGGTCTCCGTCAAATTGACTCGCTCACATTTCAAACCAGCGAAAAAATGTGGGATTGACTGGAAGAGAGGAAGGGAAGTACTTTTCCTTGCCATCAAAAGTTAGGAAAATTGTTGGAGTTTTGGGGAGATGTGGCACTTTTCTTGATTCTATTGGAGCACACATTGAGCTATACTCAAACACATTGATTGTCTAACTTTAGTTTCAGGCTATATTGTGAGTGATTTTGACTGTAGTGTTATCAATTCACTCACATTTCCGAGCAATAAAAGAGCATATGGACCGTTGGGTAATGAAAAGGTAACGTATTTAACATTTCCAACAATTGGAGGAAAGAAAATTAAATATTATGGAAGTTCTATTACCTATTTGGAATGGGAAAACTATTTAAAAAGAGCCATCGTTATTTGACTAATTTAATTTTAAAATTTTTAATTTTATCAATTAAATTCTACACTTTTTTGCGTTTTATCAATCAAGTCAATTTAGCTAATTTTAATCGGAAATCATTAATGTGGATATTGCTAATGCAATGTAAGTTGGCTAGTGCTAATGTAAACAATTTTTTATGATTTTTATTTCTTTTCTTTTCTTTTCTACCTTTTTTCTTTTTCTTTTCCTACCAAGTTCGGTGAGGGTTGTTAGTTGACACTCACTAACCACAGCAAGGCCTAGTGATCCTCACCAACCACAAGCAAGGGCAAGCAACTGTCATCAACCATTGGGCGAGGGCTACGACCCTCGCTAATGTCCAACGAGGATTGAGCAACCCTCACTAATGATCGACAAGGGTCCTCACCAAGCTTGGAAGAAAAAGAAAATGAAAAAGAAAAATAAAGAAAGACATAAAAGAAAATATTTATACAAATTGTTTACATTAGTGTCGATTTGGCATCCATATCAGCGATTTTCTGCTAAAATTGATTAGATGAACTCAATTAGCAAAATATGAAAATTATAATATTTGGTAGAACAATTGCCAACCATTCTAAAAGCAATATATGATTTATTATTTAAATATTCTAACACTCCCTCATGCTTAGTATGATCTTTTTGCTTAGTAGTAGGCGTGGAAATATTTAATTTGAGAGGTAAATGGGACTTGGAAAAATTCAAATTTAGGATCTCTAACTTTGATACTATATGAAATTTGTTGAAACTATTTTCAACTGTTTTAAAAACCTAAGCTATTAAATAAAGACGTGATTTATTATTTAAATATTGTAATAAAAGGTGGATGACTTAATTGATAAAATTGAAAAGTTTAGAATTAAATTGGCTAAATTGCAATAAATTTAAGACTTTTTAGACATGTTTCCTTTTTTGGAATCTATTGGAGTGGTTAGAACCAATATATCATCTATGTCCAAGTGTTCTGGACCATTTGGAGGCCAAGGCAGACGAACTTGGGATGGAAAGTATAATGGCGTGAAGACAATAAAGATACCGTTAGAAAGTGCTGTCAACTACACCGCCTTTGAGTATGACAAAGATGGCGAGTCCATTTGGTCTTTGAAACATGGTAGAAGTACGTGAAGGCATTTGCATGGAAGACTAGATACTACAAGGGAGACAAACTGAGAGTCCCCCATCGAATGGGAATGCAAAGACAATAAGAGGGGTTGTAAATAAAAGCCGAGTCATTCGCCTAACAGGAGCCGAGTCATGCGCCTAACCAAAGAATGCTGTATTCGGCCTTTTGTCAAATCCCTAATAATTAAGAGTTCAGTTTATTTCTTTAATAATTTTGATGAAGTATAAATAATCAAGACGAAAATCTTTGTTTCAATTTTATGAAATCGAGAATATTTCGGACCAATTCAGTCCGGTTCAAAAGGTTTTCAAAAGGTTTGGTCCGAAAGATCTTTCTCGAATTGGTCGGTTCCTTTTGCTCAGCTGTCCCTCTCTCCTCACGCTGGGGCTCCACTCACGGGCAAAGCAGCACTCACTCTTTTCTTCTTTTTAGCTTTCGACTTTTTCAACTTTTTTTCTTTTATTTAGTGTCAGCTGGGCCCCACAAGAGGCGAACCCAGCCAACAATTGCTACCTTCGTAGGTTGATATGGACTTGGCACCCGAATATTGATCCTCAGTATCCGGTTATATCAGACATGATTTTGGCTCGGCTGTCATTCGCAGCTGACATTCCAAACTAACACGAAAAGGCATGGACCGTTTGGTGTGGAAAAACGAAGGTCCTTTTTCTGTCCATTGACTAGTAGCAAGATAATTTGCTTTATGGAAGATGTGGTGCCCATCTTGATTCAATAGGAGTTCACTCAGAACCAATTTCTTGTTCTGGTTCCTCTAAATCCATCGAGACTTTTGGAGGTCGAGGCAGCAGCCCTTGGATGATGGTATCCACACAGAAGTGAGAGAAATAAACATAGTTGCGGGATCGGTGATTAACTCCATTGCTTTTGAGTATGAAAACAGAGTTGTCTTATTGTTTAAAATTCATGCACAAAACCAGCGCTCTTTGTGCCCTGAAATGTTCTGTTCTGGTCTTGTACCTGGTTAGTCTAACTCAGTTAATCAGTGGGGTTCTGTTTGTGGGGATTTTTGCTATTCTGCAGCGAAGAGCTTGTGACCAAGACATCTCCCTTTTGATATTTGCAGATTAGACTTGATTTCCCCAGAGAGTATTTTACTTCGTATCCTGGTTACATAAGAGATTATTTCAGACATGTCGTGATTCGCTCTCACATTTCAAAGCAACGAAAGAACTCATGGACCATTTTGATAGTGTCAAGAAAAGAAGCGCTTTTCATTTTCTTCAACCGGTGGAAAGATTGTCGGATTTCAATAGAAGGTCTGGAGCGCGCACGGAGGACACTATTATTGGGAGCTGACCTGTGTGCTTGCGCTTGTGTGTGTCGGGTACACTTGCAGGTGTGCTTGCTTTCAAGTGTACATCATGCTTAGGACATGCCAGTGTATGTAACTGGTCATTGTCATAAGGCTTGACAGCCTTTGCCATATTACCCCATGATTTTGGAGAAGTAGATGTCGTACATAGAGCACCCCTTGGTTTGGTTCGTCGCATCTTAAAGCCCCAGCTAATTTTATTTCTGCTCTTGGGCACCTCCATATCTACACCTGGTATTCTCCCGATCATGTCGAGGTGGGGACACATTAAAGTGTGTGACGTTGAGTCAACTTCATAGACTGCCAAGTAAATACGGGCGGTTCTTCTTATCATGGAACGTTCGCATTTGGCGTACGCTCTCCCGAATCCCAACAATGGCGACGCAAGTTGATTCGGTTAATTGTGAAAATTTGTTCTTTATTTGGAAAGCTGCCATTAACTTATTATGGGTTTTAGAAAGTTGAGTAAGGAGAGGGAGTTCAAATCAAAAATTTACAAGTTTGGAGATTTTATCAAGCCAAATTAATCTGGCGCTCCTTTGATACTTTTTCGTTATATGTTTTCACTTGTGGTCTTAATTAATTTCATAATCATAGACTGTTAACATGCGAAAGGCGATTATGCAGGACTGGGCTATCGGTAAAGATAAACAACCTACAATCAAAACAGTACGTATATATAACTAAACAAATGAATAAAGTACAGGAAAATATAAAAATCCTGGCAAAAGTAAATAAAATTTTTATCATTAAACCGCGGATAAGATCCCATGAGCTAACCCCAGACTAGACGTGGCCATGTCTCAGGCTAAGGATGCATGCCTCCTAAATTTATTATTAGGTGGTGCTATATTTGATGAAAAAACAGGCTCTGCTAAAGTAACGAATTAAACTAGTCCTAATTAATCCAATTTTAATATTTTCTAATATCGATTAGACGCAGCCCTATCATGAATGTCTCTACATATGAAACGGAACAATTCTAAAAGCGTAATTGTTTATTAAATGCCACCTTTACCCCTTCTCTCTTTTAAATATTTTTTGGGTCATTTTTCATTTCTGTTCAAATTAACGTGTTCCAAGACCTATATTACGCCAAAATAAACGGAATGCATCATGAATTCTACTATGACAAAATGAAGCTAAACATGGATTTGAATTTTGCTAAAGATATGATTTATCACTAAAATTGTATTAAAAATAAGCAAACTAAAAAAACAAAAAAAAGAAGGAGAAAAAAAGGAGAACTTAGTCACGGCAGGGGTATGCCGACCCCCACCACTTTGGCGACCCTTAGCCAATCTAGGAGAGGATTGTGACCCCCATTCAGATTAGGCCCCTGCTTGCAGTCGTCGGCCATGCCTTCATCATTGCTAGGCTAGCCATGTTTTTTTTTCCCTTTTTGTATTTTTTTTAAGTTCACCCATTTTCTAATATATAAATAAATAAATATTGTATTAAAAACCAGACTTGGACCAAAACGATGTCATTTTAATCATTTCAATGACACATAAGATAGAGAAAATAAAAAATAATCAATGTTAGCATTTTCCATTAAACCAAATTAAACAAAGTCAATGAAAGACTTGATTGCACAAATTTGATAAATTTTAGGACTGAATTGCACTTTTTGAAAATTCTATGATTCAATTGCACTTTTGCGGTAAGATTTAGAATTTTTAGCGTGCTTATCTCTTTACTTTACGTATTCAGAATCAATAAACCTTGATTATTTTAAATTCACTCACATTTTTTGCTAAATGTCATTATGGCCTTAAGAGAAAATTTACAACAATTTGAGCATCTTGCAATGTATTTCGGGACCATTAGCTCCCTAATAGATTATATCCCATTAAGAAAAAGATGCCGCATCCCATTCTGCCCACGAATTTAAACAAAAACGATATAACAAAAAAGAAGAACTAAAAAGAGATATTAGAAGGCGTTGAGTTGTCCACATAAACCTTACCGTATGACTGTTGACATCTTTTTGCAGCTCTGGTTTCAGTTATGTCCATATTCGTGCAAATATTCTGTATTTGATTCTGCATTTTGTTAAGTTGAACGTATAACATGCCAAACTAGTACGTAGGTTGTAGTACTGCTACCTATTCTGTATTTTTGTTTCGTCTTTTATGGCATTGTTTGCCATTTTGTCATCCCCAGTGATGAGCTTGCGGGGCTTGTTCAGTTATTCTCACGGCATTATCAACCTAAAAGAATGAAGGCGCCATTTGCGATGGGCAACACCATCATCTGTTCAAACCATGCTAGTCGGTGTTTTTCTATTGCTCGGAATTAGCACATCAATCTAAGAAAAACAGCTTCAGGCTACCTAGATACAATAATCCAATCGATATTTTCTGGCCAAGTAGAAGTATATTGTAAATCATTATAGCAAAACATAATCCGAGAATCTTTGGTACCATAATAAGCAGCCACTTCTGGTATCAAGGCAATTATTCGATGCAACAAAGCAAGAACCGTTCACCCACAAAACCTTGGTCTTAAAATTAAGCAGAAACAAGGAAGCAATGAGAGAATTATGATCTCTAACGCGTCATACGAGGAGAGAGAGAGAGAGATATAATTTCCTCGAAGTCGTCATACAAATGTCCTCTCAATCAAAGTTTCTACACCTCATATCGACAAGACAGGGTCCATGTCTTCTCATCAATGGAAGCGTCGGCTTCGTGAGTTTCAGAACTTCATATCATATCACGCCTCTTCCGCGAGCTGAACCACGCGGGGATTAACTTCTTCAGTGCCGAAGACAGAGAGGGCGCTGGGGAGGAGATCAAGGACATGACAAGCTCCTCAGAGGAATCTGGCATGCGAGGTTCGCCCTCGACGTGTTCTCCGCGAACTATGCTAACGCCAAGTGGTACCTGAATGAGCTGGTAGAGATCCTCCAGTGCAGAAGGCAGCTCTGTCACGTGGTTGTTCCCATCTTTCATGGCGTGGACGCGGCTGATGTTTCGAAGTTGATGAGTTGAACCGAGTTCTCGCAAGGTTTCGAGAGGTTGTGTAAGATCCAGAAAAATGAAGCGCAGATAACAATATGGGAAAATGCTCTAATAGAGGGGCAAAAGTACAGCGGGAGTGCCATAACTTGGCACAAAGGGGCACTTAAGTGCCAAAAGTTACAAACGGTACACTTAAGTGCCACTTTTTAAAAAAAATGGATCACTTAAGTGCCAAGTCGCCGGAGTTCTGCCGAAAATCCTACGTGGCAATTTTTTATTAATTTTTTTGTCTACGTGGCTCGCCGGAAAGTGAAACGACGAAAATCAGCGCAAAACGACGTCGTTTTTGCGCTGACGTGGATTCTAAAATTTATTAATTAAATAATTAAAAATATATATTATTATAAAATCGATTTTATTTATTTAAAAAAAAGAAAAAGAAGAAGAAGAAGAAGAAGAAGTAGGAGGAGGGGATCGGCGAGGGCTCGCCGCCGCCGCCCCGCCCTCGCCGGCCCTTCCCGGCGACGGCGGGGCGGCGACGGCGGCGGCGGCGAGGGCTGCACAGCCCTCGCCGATCCCTCTTCCCTTTTTTTTTTTTTTTAAATAAAATCGATTTTAATTTTTTAAAAATCTGACGTGGACAATTTTTTTTTAAAAAAATTTGCCACGTGGATTTTTTTATTTTGAAAAAATGCCATGTGGATTTTTTATTTAAAAAAAATGCCACGTCAGCAAATTAACTCGTCGGAAAATGGACACGTGGCAATTTGGCCGGAATTTTTCGCCGTTGGCACTTAAGTGATCCCTTTTGCTCTGATTTTGGCACTTAAGTGTACCATTTGTAAGTTTTGGCACCAAAGTGCTCCTTTGTGCCAAGTTGTGGCACTCCAGGGGTCCGCACCTCCTTTTTCCACCGTTCACACTTTAACGATGGGTTATAGTATGCGTAATTTCATCGGCTCTACGCGGAAGGTGCGTGTCACTTGGGTAGGTAAATTTGAGATCCAGTACAATGACGTGACTTGACTTGCTTTTCCATTAATAAATGGAATCATCAGGGAAATGTGTAATGGGAAGGTAAAGTGAGCACGACGGCACGATTACGTTACCGCAAGCTAAAACGGGAGGGTACTGTGAAGCCCAAGCTGCACGAGGAGCTTGGGAAATTGGTGTGACCGAGCAGGGAATCTCTAGAAATTTGTACTGAATTTCGGTAGGGGTTGTGGAGGATCAACGAACAGTTCCAAAGCCGACGTAAAGACTTGAACAAATGCATTTTCAGCAACAGTACCCGTTCTGCTTACATGAAAAATCCATATCAACATAATTTGGTTTAGATGGTGCATAGCTCTTGCTCATATGGGGCCGAACTTTACATATTCACTTTGATAAATGTCAGGCTAAACTTTATTCATTTGTCGGTCGAAAGATTCCAGGAAATTATTCACAACTTGTCCCACACCAATCAATAAGAATGAACTTTTGATATTTTCAAAACTGGATTTTTACATAAAGAGATTGCAACTATATCTAGATGACCATTTACTCGAACAAATACAATATCACTTCATCATGGAATGGAAATGCTTGCTAAAAAAAAAAAAAATCAAAGATGGGCTATTGCCTAAACATTGATTGTTGAATTGAAGATACATCGTTGTGTAAATTTAGCTAGTGAAATTATTATCTTGCGTTGCCTATTTAAACGATGAAATGAAAGTTGAGTTTTATTTTGAATGATAACATATCTATTTAAGTGCTATGTTCTTTCCAAATGTTACACATTCAGCAAATTTCAGTTTCAATTACATGACATTTTTCATTAAAATCACTTGGCAAATTGCATCAGAAAGGGTCATGAAGTGACCATAAATTTGTTCCCATAAAATGCAAGAAACTTCCCGCGGGTGTTGTCGAGTAAGCTATCCTTGAAACCCTCATCACCTCCATGCTTGGCCCACAGCCTTGCCCCGCCCATTTTTTGCCATGACGACTGAGCATGGTTGGGGCTAGCCCAACCCAACATGGACCTCGTACCATGCTGGCCCATCAAGTTAAGTGGGCCGACCCAGCCAATCAACGTCTCTAGTTAGAATGGTACCAAGAGATATTGACCCACATGCCCATCATTTATTCGAATGGCCTTATATGATTGATGAGTATGATGGATCATTAAATTATTTTCATTTTTATTTACTGGTTTTAATAAACATAGACGTGTTTGCAAAATAGGAGCTGCTTTCCTATTTTTGCATAAATGGAGAAAAAAAGAAAAGAAAGTATTGTAGAGTGAGGGAATCGAAGTAACAGTAGTAATTTTTGAACCAATAAAAAAAGTTATAGCAATAATCAATTTTGCTCAAATACCTCAGTAACCTTCAATAATAATAAAAAGATCTTTTATGTGAGTGGCAATACAAGGAATAAAATTGCAAATTGACAAAAGGACAACTGCCATCGACGTGGAATGCATCGACTCAACCTAAAGGTGCATGCAAATCGCCTCGTTTAGCGCATCAAATGAGGGTCCACTTTTGGTACGAGGCGACGATTCTAATTTTTGGAACTACTCAAAACGCAATATGCCGTGACTAGTGATTTCAACTTTCAATACAAGAGCCGATGCATTCGAAGCAAACAACATATTATTGTGGCTTTCCGGGGAGAGAAAAGCAAAAATGCTTTTTATAAATCAAACTTTTTAGTCATGTAATAATTTACCCTCTATTAAAATTTCATGAGGTGATTTTCCAACTAAAAAGACGTATTTATTTCACTTAAGTCGCAAAAGCATCATGTCAATATATTTTCCTTCTATCATCCATGTTGGCAATTTTTAATGGTATTCATTGACTGAATTTTGATAGAATGTAAATGCATCAAATGCATATAAATTTGAGATTTTTTGTGCCATAAAAAATAAAAAGCTTAAAAATATAGCGTTATAGTAAACATAATTTGAGGCTTTCGATAATTTTTTCCTTAATTAAAGTATCTTCAACCTGAGATTTGTCGAAGTAAAAAAAGATAATAGAACGACATATTGTGCTGACATTTGATGATCACTATCGAAATATCATGCATTGCTTGGCAATTTGAATTGTATTCTCCAACTATTAGGTTAAGTTTTTAGATTGAATTTTCCAACATGATATCAAAGCTAGATTCTAGCATCCATTCTTGTTAGTCAAATTCCGCATCCAACTTCTAATTTTGTTTGCACTTGGAAGAGGACGTTAAAAAAGCCTCACATCGGGTTTGCACGTGAGAGATGTGTTGAAAATGTCCCTATCGCTTGATAACAAGGCTTATGTGCTTTTTATCTTTCCACGCTCTCATTGCTTCTTTTTTCTCTTCCATCCTCACGATTTTTTTTCTTTCTTAAAGCATTTCTTCCTTTATTTCAATGGGATTTAGACGTTTCGTGTTGTTTTAACACAAATTTGAAAATTTCTAGATTCTTATGCACGATTCATGGACTTCACGTAGCAAAATCGATTCACAAAAGTTGAAAAGCTTTGCTGGGCTCGTTGGTGCAAGATAGATTCATTTCTATTGCATCAACATACATATAATGCATTACTAAAAAATATTAAATTAACATTATCAAAAACTCTAAAATGGTACAACCATGATAAATTTATCTCAATTAATTTTTTGACAATTAAAAACTCTAAACTAATACTTATGTGATAAATTTACTTATGTTAGTTTTCATTAAATTTTACCGTCAAATTATCGAGATAAATAATACATAATAGTTGATTGATGTACCATTTTGTGATTTATTCTCATTTTGTCATCGATGTATTAGTTCGTGATTTTTCGTGATATTAACCTAGTTTAACCAAAACTAATGAAGGGCATTTTAGGGTTTTTGATAATCAAAATATTAATTTGAGATAAATTCATCACTTATATATCAATTTAAAATTTTTACGATAAAAAAAAATTTAAAATAGATTTATAACAAGCGTGCCGATTCAAAAAATTTTGGTAGCTGAACTTTTTCCCCCCTTCAAGGACAGTGGACAAAATAGAAGGATGTTCAGATTCAAAAACGGAGAGGCTAATGGCGAGGCATTCGAACGGTTTTGCTTTGGTGGTGGCCGCTATGGTGGCAGTGGTCACGGCTTTACCATCGGGATCTACTGTGCAAATGCTTGCACCACTCCCTAAGCATCCGAAAGGGACGATGACTTACACGCTGTAGAGATGCCATGGGGTGGCCAAAACGAGGGCCAGGGCGGCCACGTACCGAGCTTGGGTTAGCAGCAATATCTTCAAGGTCGAAGACATTTTAGATATGTCAAGAAATGACATTTTAGTATAAAATCCATTAACATCTACTACATTGAATCGTACCTTATCCGTGAGAGACTCATAAGTGTTCAACTTTATTATTGCGGGTGCAAATGGCATGTAAAAAAGACAATCCCGCTTGCTAAGAACTTGAAGATAGAAGAAAGCAATTTCAATGCTCATTAGAAAAAAAATTTGGAATTTGAAAATTTCATCTTTTTTCAATGTCATAAATAAAATACTTAACTTTCAAAATATAGTCAATTTCTTTTGACTTTTTCTTTTAATGGAATTTTTTTTCCTACTTAACTCTTAATGTACCAATATCTCTTTGTATTGAAATAAAAAAAAAAGAGAAAAAAAAAGAAATGAAGACAAAGGCTACCCGAGCCCAAGTTTACCAGGCATCTTGGAGGAGCTTCCACCAAGCCCCCACCCTCGCCCTTTAGAGATAGGAGCGAAGCTTATATTGTCATTGTAACTAAATATTTTACATAAATAATCTTGTCTATGATTGATTTTAGTATTATATCTATTCACTCTCTAAAATTAATAAGGGTGAGCTGTTCCTGGTTTGGTCCAGTTTAATAGAACCTACCACTTAGCAAAAAAAATTAAAAATTAAGAAATTATTAGAATTATTACTGTTTTAGGGTTTATTGCTATTTTAAAGAAATTTAAAATATTTATAAAAAAAAAAAAGAATCAGTCCGATCTATTGGTCTAGTTTGATTCCCCCTAACCTCAGATCAGGAACTAGCTAAAGCTTGAACTATTCCTAAAGGGTTGGCATATTCGAGACCAATACATTGTTGTATTATGGCCCAATCAATACTTCAAGTTATGCACTCTCGTAATCCATTTTCTCTTTGGAGAATTCACTTCAACTATTCATATCAAATAAAAAGTGCTCGATTGAGCCTCAATGGAAAAATAAAATGGAATACCTAACGGTGATCTTCATAGACCAAGAACTACGAAATCGCCCCTTTCGTTTTGGGGGTGATGGAGTGATTGTTTTCATGCTTTTCCCGGAGGTTTTGATAGGAATTTCCTAATCCTCCATTCTCAAAAGGAAGAATGTGAAATTATTTTTCTTGTTCGCAAGGACCAAGACATTAGATCTAGCCGTAAGAAAAATCCTTGGATTATTAATAACTCACTTTTTAATCTTCGACCCCCTCAATCACTACGAACGCTCATTGTTATGGAACTGAGAACCAAATCGACTTCCTTGGGAATCAAACCAAACCGGTTGGCTTAGTTTGGTCCGGGTGGTTTTTTGGTTCGGTCGATCCGATATGTTCACTCCTAAAAATTAATAGTGTAAAAAGTCATTCGTGTGAGATTTTCTTTGGATTTATGGCGTTTGCTATAATTTTTTTTTAAAAATTGCTCTTTCTTTTTGTTTAATTTCACAGCCAAAAACTTTTCAATCTTTAATCAACAGCTTGTTCTTTGATGTTCATGCAGTCATCAACTTCAACAATGGAGCGCAGGACGTGGCAGACGCCACGGAGACAGCTTTCGGCTCGTGCGACGGGGCCAGCCCCCTCTCGATCTCGACCGTCGTGCTGGCGAGGATCACCCTCACCACCGTCGGCCAGCATTTCTTCATCGGCACCATCCTTGGC
>MU089613.1:0-164950 GCA_014858505.1 Corymbia citriodora subsp. variegata | reverse complement strand
GACGATGGCCTGGTGACGACCCCAAAAGTCGGTGACGGTTCGTCGTGCGTGGAGGCGGGCCGGCGAAGAAGCTGCAGGGGCTTCCGTCGGGCATGCATGGGGGAGCAACCTGCATGCAGAAAAATGAAGAAGAAGACCAGAAATAGAATAAAAAGATTAAAGGAAAAAGAAATAGAAAAATAGAAAAATCAGAAAAAGACAAAGAAAATGCCGAGAATAAAAATAGGGGGCAAGGAGTGGGCTTCGCCGCGGCCCGCTTCCGTTGTCACGGGCCGGGTCTTTCAACTGCGCTAAAAAAAAAAAAATAGAAATCAAGGTTGGGCTTTTTAAGAAAAAATCCGTGGGCTTTTTTTTGTTGTTTTTTAGTGGGCTTGAGGTCGGCCCGGTTTCTTCTGTGGCCCAATTCGGACCGACAGGGCCCGGGTCAGTCTAGTAGGGCCGGGTCCTCTGATCCGGTCCAAATCATTTCTTTTATAAAAAAAAAACATAAAAAAAAATCAAAAATTCAAAAAAAATCAGAAAAACATAAAAAATATAAAAAATCATAAAAAATTTTCGGAATTTCAGAAAATTCATGGAAAATTCAGAAACCTGAAAATTCATAAAAAAAAATGAAAAAAAAATATATATATACATATATATATATAATATTTTTTTAAATTAAAAAAAAAAAACAGAAAATATTAAAATATTGAAAATTCCAAAAAAATTCAAAAATCCCAAAAACTCCTAGTTTGTTTTAGAGTTTCCCAAAAAGCTCTAAAATAATTCTTGGACCATTTCCTCTTCAAAAAAAAATGTTGGAAAATCATCGGTCAAAGATTGTGCTTAAAATCGAACAAGCCTTCCCAGCTTCACCTTAGGGTTTTAATTATCCTCGGATACAATTGCCCTTGAATGCACGCTTATGATGCGATGATTATGGTTTCCTCCTTAGTTTAATTAGGATTGTCATTTATTTATCTCCTAATGCTATGTGTTTATTTTTTCCTGCAATTTATTTAATGCTTTCTTGAATTGCTGATTGTCATATTTTGATGATTGCGTACCCGCATGATCACCCCACATGCTAGTGGTTAATTCTAAAATCAATCCGAACTGCCTGACAAAAGTCTTTTGAAATGAACAAGATTAGGTACCGAAAGGGCACTAATTGGTTAATTAGTGTAATCAAGTCCCCGACCCTAGAATCTCTGGTTGCGTAGAAAGTGAGGCACACTCCCATGCCTCACTTGGTTTCTAGCCGACCCCAATAGGCTAGTGGCGACTCCTTATTTGAAGATTTTCATGAACACCCAACGTCACGCGGGTATGGGCTTGGGAGAGCCTATGTCTAATGAGGGTCTTGGACCCGCTCTATGGACAATACCCCTAAACCTATTTATCCAGACATTCATTTCCCATCCGGGATGAAAAAATAGGTCGCGACACATACTACCTGCATTATGTAAGCATACCCAATATCGAACGATCTATGAGGTCAAACGGCACTTGATTTTGATGTAACCTCTTCTGCAAAAGGAGCACTAGATGCCAACATGGCAACGGAACATCCTGTAAGAATTTTTCCGTTATGGACTACTATTAATTAATATTATAATTTACCATTTTATGGAATTGATCTAAAAATTGATATATAAGGTTTCATAACTAATCTAATATGAGTTTGGTTAGTGTGGGCTGAGTTAAGCCCACCCCATAATGAGAAAGCTTGGCTGAAAGCTCTATAAACAATGTTCAAATATCTCATCTGACCCTAATAATCCTCGCATGAAGAGCATTTATAAATGCTAAAGAGTAAGGGGCAGTCTTATTGAGCCAATGATACAGAGAGAGTAATAGAGGAGGAGCACTCGAGCTTTGGATCGGCACTATTCCGTATCAAGAATGACGGATTCTAAATCAGGTTAACAAATCTCTCAACTCGATTATATGTGTTCTTTTTTCGAGCTATGGAGATCTTGGGTGTGCTTCCGTGTTCAATATGTTGTATCAGAGTAGCCATAACCTAAAACTTGAATGTACTATTTTTCCCCCTTTTTTGTATTTTTTTTTTTTGCAATAAAAATCAATTTTTATCACAGAAAAGGACTGGGCTCGTCGAGATGAGTATTTTGATGGGTGGCACGCCCCCATGCGCCTCTACGCACCAATGCGGCGTTGGCACGTGGAGGCCACACGCTCCCTACGTGTGTAGCAGCCCACGTGCGCTACATGCGCTCAAGCGGGACAAGGCAGGACTGACATCATGATGACATTAGCAATAGGGGGCACGGGTCAACTCGACCCGAACTTGGGGCCAGACTTGGATGCGGCCCAAACTTGGGCTCGACCACTGGATGGTCAATCGGTTGGACTGATCGTTGACCAGTTTGACCGGTTCGTTGAACATTGACCAGACGGAGCGGTCAAACCTGGTCGGACCGGTGGTTTAGACCGATCTAGCATGGCTTGCATGTGCGCTACATGTGCTGCGTACTTCGACTGTGCGGATGGGCTCATTCGACGTTCAATTTGGGCATTCTTGGTGTCCACATGCTTGTATGAAGATTCTCTACACTGTGGTACATTAATTTTACATGTTTGATGATCTTATGGATATGAAAATACATACAAGACCCAAAATACATGTATTTTTAGGGTATTTTTACGTATTTTCTTGTAATTTCTATTATTTTGGAAATACAGGTGTTGGGTCACATGAATATCATTATATAAAGAATGTGTAGAGTGTAATTCATTGATAGTATGCATAATGTTCAACATGTATCAATGAATGAAGTAATATAATTGGCATGACATTTGATTTTAATGACAAATTGCCCTGTTATCGAGTCTAAAACCATATGCATAATGTAAATGTGAGACATAAAATTTATATCCCTAGTATGAGTGATTTTCGATGATTCAATTAGGTTGTGACCACCAAAGTGGTACACTTAATTGGATTTAAGAAACATCAGTCTCATAGTATAATGGGATGTCTCATGTTCTTATGCGCGATCATACTCCTAAAGGAGGTCATTATGTTTTAGTTCATGGAGGGGTACATGAATAGCATATGGTTGAGAAGTGACTAATCCTAGTGGTTCATATACCTAAAAGTGATGAATTTACGAAGGTTGGAATATATTCTCCAATTTGCTGTCATGTGGAAAGTATACAATAGCATGTCATGTATTTTGCATAAATATGATTTATATGATGATTTATGCAACTGTTTGGATGTGTGCTTATGCGATTTTAAGTTACACAGTACTTACATGATGCTAATTATTTATATTGTTTGTTATTTTTAGTTTCCATCTTTGTAAACAGTAACTCTATAATTATTAAGGTTCTTACGAAGGATAGGCCAATGATTACACTATCAATAGTACGAAACCCAAGAAAGCACTTTTTGTTTGTTGGAAAAAGAGCAATTGGATTTGCTTGTAATCTATGAAGCAATCCATTTAGGAACACTTGAAAAGCGGTTTGCTAGCTAATTGAACTGTTAGACAAATTATGGAAACCTTGGTAGCTTAGAATCATGCTTTGTCTAGTATCAAGATTGGGATACTTTTGCAAAGATTTTTCAACATAAGGTATGATGATTCTACAATTGTTACGGATTATGTCCTAAGGATGGTAGATTTAAAGTCTAAAAATCATACTCATAAAGGAACTCGTGAACCACCTATTATTTTGATAATTTGGACACTGTGAAAGCATCCTTTAAAGGATGGTGATTGTCGCTTATTTTGTAAGAAGAAGAAAGGTCACATAAAGATAAACTACAGCAAATATATAAAACTTGGTTGTCTAAGCGTGAGTCTATAAATAATGATTCTTTGGCATTGTTTATGAATTCAATAACTATTAGAAGCCTCGTCCAATTCATGGTGGCTAGAGAGCGGTGTAACAAATCATGTTGCATTGACCTTATCGGGATTTATAAATCGAAAGAAGTGAAATGAATATGAATCGTAGCTCATTGTGGGAAATAATGATAAAGTCGTGTCGTGACCTCCTTTTTGCATCCTAGAGGCTAATGGCTCGCTAAGTCTTAGCGCTTAGCTCGAGCTCTTCCAAGCCTCTCAATTCACAACATGTGGATTGAGTTTTAACTTGCAAATCAATTTCACTTAAAAAAAGAACTTGTCACTAATTAGTTAGGGATATGCCGATTAGAAACCTAAGTAAAATATTTGATATAATAATTTACTCCTGTGCAATAAAAAAAAAACTAGGATCGGAGACTTGATTACACTAATTAATCACTAACACCCTTCTAGTACCTAATTTTGTTTAAACCCGAGGTTCAATTTTTTTTTATTTTCAAATAATTTCCATGTATTTATGGAGAAAACCATTTTTTTGATTTTTCTGATTTTTTTGTTAAAAATAAAAATATACCGGGTCGGATCTCAGGGTGGGAACCGACCCGGGTCTTCAGACTTGCGGTCGGACTGGGCTGGGCGTGATACGCAAGCCCAGTTCAGTTCTACCTATAATAAAAACCCAGTCGAGAAAGGGGTAAAAGGAAGGCCCAGCCAGAAGCCCACTCATCCGAGCAAAACCAAACTAAGCCCAACATTCAACACTCTTTTAGTGAGATGCAGCCCAAAGTTATCAAATTAGAAACTAAAGCCCAAGGCCTACTGAGCCTAAGTGAGCCCAAAGTCCACTACTCTTCGTCACCAACTCTCCCATCTCTCGACCCCTCCACCGAAAACCCCCCGGGAGCCAGCGAACCCAAAAACGGCAAAAAATGCTACAAGAATCGCTAGATCTTCCGACAAAACCTCGGCTTATCGGAACGTCTACGTGAGCGATTTACGCCCGACAGACCTGGCTTAGACCAAACCGTGACAGACCCAGCTCCCCTACTGGATGGAATTGGTGCCACGGCGATCCTAAACAGCGCACTTATGAACGAACGGCCCGGATTGGCGCTTGGCCAAGCCAACTCCCCGGTGCCCCATAGGCATTATCTCACCACTAACCAGTTACGGCACAAGCAACAAAAGTACAAACAAAAGCAAGGAAATTAAGAACAAACCGAGTCTCAGAGAAAATATATGCGTATCTAGCTCAAGCATTTTTTTCAAGCAGGAAATAGGCGCAAATGGAGGGGTGAGAAACGGGGATGACGAGCCTGGACTGGAACCGGGATTCGAAGCAATCGACACCCAAGACCTCGCAACCGCAGCCACACACAAATGAGGCCAGAAACACACATGACCCGAACGACAGCAGCTTAGCCAACGGACCCAGAATGGGACACAAAAAACAGGGAACACTCGTTCAGGCATTATACCGAACGGGTGGGGTGTGCCACTGGATGGAGCGATTCCCGGTTCGTGCTCCTACCAGGACCTTCACTGGACAAACGACAACATGTACAAGGACGGTGCCAGAGTTCTTGAAAACTAGGGGCGTCAATGGGTCGGGTCGGGTCGGGTTTTGATATTACCCGACCCGACCCGACCCGACCCGAATAATAAGGGTAATGCCTTCCGACCCGACTTGACCCGACCTGAAATACATAAAACATAAAGCAAAAAAAATGGGTCGGGTCGGGTTAGGTCGGGTAGGGTCGGATTTCGGGTTTCGGATTTTTTTTTTAAAAATATACAAAAAAATTCTTTAAATGATCATACATAATATCACTGGAATTACGAATACGACCGGATCTCCAACGCCATGAAACACAAACCTCTGTTTCTCTCTCTTTCTCTCCTCACTTGTATTTATTCCACTTTGCGTCTAAAAAATGAAGAGAATTGAGTGCGTTGGTTTTGTGTTTTCTCTTGTCCCTCTGTCTCTCTCTCCTCTCCCTTCAGCATATGCATGCCTGGTTTGTCCGTTTCCTCCTTGTCCAGTCCCCTTCCCCTTTAAACCCACATTGCCCTCTCTCTTTGCTCGCAACCACGCTTCCGTTTCACAAGGAAAGAAGCACAACCAGAGCCATCAACCCCCCTCCCGCTGGTTGATTTCCGATGGCTGTCGCAGCTAGCTCTAGCCATCTCAATCTCTTCGCCCTCCATCACTTACTTGGAAACAGAGAGCTCATGAACCCGATCGACGCCATCCCGAATGCGTACAACGCCACCCATTTGGGCTGTGGGCTGCCGCTGTCGGGAACCACCACCGCCCCCGACTCTCTGCCCCTTTTGCAACAGCATGGGTCTCTCCTCAGCGATTCCTTCCATCCCAAGGCCATGATGAAACTGTCGGACGGTGGCCTGTCTTACAACCTGCCATTGGTGTCGAGGAAGTGAGGCAGGGACTCCATCAATCCCATCCTCTCCTACGGGACGTCGTCTTCGGAAATGCCAATGGCGTCGGGTGTAAAAACCCCAAGCTTCAAACAACACACTCAACCATGAGAGAGGGAGAGAGGGAGAGAGAGGGCTTACGTAATCGTAGAGTAGGTAGAGTTCGTTCTTCTCTAAGAGACGATCCGACTTCTTCGACCTTCGAAATCTACGCATCCAAATCCATCTGCACTCGCCCCTCGCTGAAATCTAGGCGAGAAGGGGGAGATCGGCATTGAGAGAGGAGAGAGAAGGGGAGATCCGCGAATGAAAGGGGAAAAAAAGAAAAATGTTTTGATTTGGGTAATGGGTAATGGGTAAGGTAATTATTTGACCCGACCCAACCCAAATAATACCCAAACGAAAATATCCTACCCAAACAAAACTAAGCCCAAACCCCAAAATATTCATAATTTTTGGGTTGGGTCGGGTCGGGTCAGGTTGGGCTGGGTTGGGCATTTTTGCCACCCCTATTGAAAACAGAGCATAAGATGAGGGTTGGCCTAGGGTAAGGGTGTCAACGGGTCGGGTCGGGTCGGGTCTTGATGTTACCCAACCTGACCCGAACAATAAGGGTCATGGCATTTGACCCGACCCGACCCGACCCGACCCGTCCCGAAATGTATAAAACATGAAGCAAAAAAAATGGGTCGGTTCGGGTCGGGTCGGGTCGGGTTTCAGCTTTTTTATTAAAAAATATTACAATTTTTAATAAAACATATTATAAAGGGAATTAAAAATGTTTTTACGTGACGCCGTGAGACCTCGTCCAACCCGTCCGTGATCCGTGATGTCGTGATGCCTCGTCCAACCCATCCACGAACAACTCCGCAGACAAATAATTTATTAAAAATTATGACAGGGAATTCGAAATGTTCTTATGTTCATCCAACCAGTCCGTGAATATCTCCGCAAATAGATAATTTTTTAATAAAAAAAATTATGACAAAGGGAATTCGAAATATTTTTATGTGACGTCGCGAGGCCTCGTCTAACCCGTCCGCGAACACTTTTGTAGAAAGATAATTTTTTAATAAAGAATATGACAAAGGGAATTCGAAATGCTTTTACGTGACGCCGTGAAACCTCGTCTAACTCGTCCGTGAATATTTCTGCAGATAAATAATACTCCCTCTTCTAAAGTTCTGCGTCGGCCGCAAAAAAGAAGCAAATCATATAGAAGATGGGGAGAGAGAGAGAGAGAGAAGGGGGGAGATGGAGAGAGATTGATGGGGGCCGATCTGAGGGGCGACGGCGACAAATCCGTGAGATGAGACGTGCTAGATGAGTTGCGAATAAAAAGAGTTGTAGAGGAGGTAGCTTGGGTGGGTGTGTTTAGGTTGAAGCATTTAATGTGTTTGGGTCGGAACAATGTTCCGACCCTAACTTGACCCAAAACATGTATTCCATTTGTGTTTATAATTGTTACCCAAACAATATTAAGACCCGAAACATGTATTATACTTATTTCGTGTTCGGGTCGTGTTCGGGTCATGTTCGGGTTGGGTTGGATGGGTTTTTTTGACACCCCTAGCCTAGGGTCCTCTACGGGGCTCACAATGTCAGACGCGGACGAGCTCCAAGATCGAGTTGCGTCCTTCCGCCTCACGCACCATCAAGCCGGGATCCTTGGGGAACCAACCCTGAACTGGACAAGTCAAGAGGAAAAGGAGGAACGGAACCCAACCCACTGGGAGCTTGGTTCAGAAAGGGGGCGGCTCCTGCAAGTCATCAGCAGTCGCTCGTTCGACCTCTCTCTGGGTTCACTCTCTTAGATCTCAAGCTCTCTCTATCTTTTCAAGCTTGCATTTCTCTCTCTCCTTCTCAGATTGCTCAGGTGTCTGGCCTTCTTGGATGTCTTTAGGGGTAAGCGATTCCAGGTTCTTCATAAGTTTCGCTTGAAACTTAGAATCTACCATAGGTATAGATTTCTCATTTTTTGGAACTTAAAACCTATCTATCGGAACATGGAATTTAGAACTTATTCTGTTACAGGTTCTAGGGTCAATTTCAATTCTAACAACTTCTTTTTTTTTTTTCATCTTTAGTTAAGAACAACAAAAACAAATGCAACAATTAAAATGAATAAGGATTTTATTATCGATTGCATAAGAACAAGTGTCTATATGTATTTATCGAATAATATTAAGGAAATTTTATTGTTTTCAATGCATTGATTGCTCTTATATTATATAAAATGATTATCTTGGAAGAAACAATTATCCGAATATAACTGCATCAAAAACGCAATTTGAGCTTTTATTAATCTCATTATCTACCGAAAATAAAATTTTTGGTCATAAGATGAAAGTTTAGACTAGCGGTTCTAAATGATACATTCATCATCAAATGCCATGAAATACCTCATGATCATGTGTAAACATAGATTAAGAAAAACACAAACATTTATTCTAGTACCTAGAACCTAGAACCTAGAACCTACCTATCAAAATAGGTATCCCAACTTTTGGAACATAGAATCTACCTTGCATACTTTGGAATCTAGAATCTACAGGTTCTCACTGGTATGGTTCTCAGGTTTTATGTTCTACCCAGGAGTCATGCTTACCCCTAGATATCTCTTCTAAAAAGTCAGAACTTCTGAGCTTGCCCTCTCTCTCTTCAAATTGCCCTCTATTTATAAGTGAGGAGGGCTTGGTCGACAGGGGTTACGTCCACCAGTCCTTTCCAAACAAGAGGTTTACTACAAAGAATGAGAAATAGCCAACTACTGAAGTAAATATTGCATATGCACAACCGACTTCTAATAAGCCTCCGATCGTTCATGTCCCTAAGAATCAGCAAGGTGGAGGCCGCCCTTTTGCATCATGACAATTCACTAAGAGGCAATTCTCTCCACTTCCTAGTCCTCTATCTCAAGTCTTGCCAATCTTACAAAAGAATGGGTTGCTCTCCCATGAACCAAGGCGGCCCAATTTGGAGAAATTCTCCAACTATGACCCATCCAAGAAATGTGAGTATCATATGAGAGAAGTGGGACATTCAACTGATGAATGTATGACCTTGAAGCACAAAGTTCAAAATTTATTGGACACTAATATATTCTCATTTCGCACAACTCAACTGAATGTCAAGAGGAACTCACTGCCTGAGCACGAAGGTAAGGTAAATGCCATATTTGGATTTGACGTGGGTCAAGTCAAGAATTTGAGAGTGCATGTTGCAGATGTCTATAATGGGCTAGTAAAGGCTGGATACTACCCGAGTCATGAGGTGGTTCCTCTATCCTTGATGAAAGAAAGGGTTGCTATGATGGTGGAGGCTAATATGATTATGTATGCTGACCATATTAGCATGGTCTCCACTATATCCCAAGTAGTTATTGATTGGGAGGAAGAATGGGCTGCACTGAATGCTAGTAAGGATGAAATCGATGCGTAACCATCTACTAAGGTCCTGGTGCACAACGAAGGGATAGTGATCGAGATACCTCAACCCTATAAATATGTTGATAATAAAGCGGTTCCTTGGTCCTTTGACCTGAATGTTGACCTAGTTACGTTCAAGCCAATCAAAGCAAGTGAGTATGATGTGGTCGATCAATTACGAAAAAGGCCTGCTCAAATATCTTTGTTTGGGCTCTTGCAAACATCTCCCACACATCAAAAGTTTTTTAATGAATGTGTTGAGCGAGATTCATGTACTAGAGATAGTTGAGCTTAGCAAGCTTGAAGAATTTGTTGGGTCAATCCTTCTCAAGGATTTGATCGCTTTCTCTGATGAAGAATTCCCTATTAAAGGGAGAGGTCACAATAAATCGCTATATATATCGGTCAAACACAAAGCTTTCCATGTGTCCCGTGTGTTTATTGATAATGGATCTGCTTTGAATATATGTCTATTAGTCACTCTTCACCGTTTCAAGACAGATCTATCCCAAATACATGCTATGAAGACTTGCGTGCGAGTTTTTGACGAGACTAGAAAGGAAGTGATTGGAAACTCAAAGTTCGAGTTGCAAAACTTGTGACAAGTATGCTATCCCACACACGGCCCTCCTGCCCTCAATAAAGACTGCCTATTAGTCACCAAGTTTCTTATCAAACTATGAACTTAGACCATAGTAAATTCTAAGATATCGGAAATTCTGATGCACAGGATCCCTGAGGGCAAGTGCAGAACATACTTTAGGATTTTTCTCAATCATAGTGTTTGTTCAGAACCATCATTTTAGACTAGAAGAGAATGGGAGTGTTTAGAAGATCATGTTAGAAGTAGAGTATACACACTTCTTATTTCACTCTCTGGTTTTTACAATGAGAACTCCTTACTCTTATATAGGCAAAGGAGAATATAAACGACAAGAGATGGCTGACTAGCCATGTTAGGACACAATTATGAAAGCACACTAGCCACTTATAGGCTGCAAACATAGGGAGTTCTATAGAAACCCCGTGACAGGCTATGTACAGTGATTTTTGCCTGCTGCTACAGTAAAAGTAGACTGGATGAACAGTGAACAGTGTACAATGACCGGTGAACAGTAAAAGTGAATAGTGACCGGTGCTATAGTCATTTGTAGTGATTATTTTGGCCATACTCCATCTCTAGCATTGTAGTCATAGTCCAAATCATCAGAGCTATGATGAATTAGTTCTTCTCTGATGAGAGTGTCTTCATCGATGTTTGATGGACTGGAGCCTCCGTCTTTTTCTCTTTTGAAGGCACGGATGAGATTCTCAATTTCTTCTGCCGACAAGTTTGGTGGACAAGAGGAGCTAACACCGAAATAGCCGGAAAAAGGGGTGTAATTTGGGGTGTCTCCCCATGGGTCTTGTGAAAGTGGTCCCCCTCAATGGATCGTAGGAGGTGGAGGAGTCTGGATTGTTCTGTCGGAAGATATGAAGAGCTTATTGAATATGATATGTCGTGGAATCCCAAGCTTCAAGGTGGTCCCAAGAGACAGAGCCCTGGGCGGATGGCCATGCTTCTAATGTGATGGTGCGATTTTCTTGATATAGGATTCTCTGGAGTTCCCGTGATGCTGGTCTACTTGTAGTAATTGAGTATGGAAGTGTTTGGTGAATTCGAGCAAATTCTTGAAAAACTTGAGATCTGTAACTTGAAGTTCCTGCAATAGAGGTTTGTTAGAGATCCATCCAGATGGATGGGAAAACATTCATGGTCGGTGGAACATGACAACAGTGTATTTTTCTGGTTTAGGTTTTCCTTGATGATTTTGGACTTTAAAGAGTTTCCTCTAATATTGAAGTGGTTTATACCATGCAAAAATATCCAAGAGATATTTCTGGTTATGAACTTGACCTTCTCCGTCCTTTTTAATGACTTGCAAAATTTTGTCAGTAGGGAATTCAATGGTTATGGTGTACAAATTGAACATGTACCAAAATAACCATTTCGGATCTTTTGGAAATTCATCATCAGGAGACCATTTGAGGGGATGAATGAATGGATATTGCGGATGAAGTCCATCTTGTCTGAGCATTAATCCTCCATGATCTCTGAAGATTCGGAGGTGATATTCCCACATTAATTCTGGGAGTCTGTCTTTCAGAATGTTGTGGTGAATTGCCAGTGGGATATCAGGAGGGTACTTGAGGCTCGGCCAACCACCTTGTATATTGGTGGTGCGGTATGTGTCTTGAAAAGGTTCTTTCTTGACATACATATTGATAGCCTCCAATGGTTCTTTTGGTTTGGACAGGAAATCAGCTAAGACATTCTTGGTGCCGGGAATGTGTTTGACTTCAAAAGAGTATTTGGAAAACCATTCAGCCCATCGGAGCAACTGCGGATAGGGAACTTGTTTTTGCTTGAACTTAAGCATCTGAGGGAATGAGGACATATCCATTTCAACAAGAAAATGGTGTCTAATGAGGTGAAATTCAAACTTCTTGATGCCATACTTGACTGCAAGTATCTCATTGAAAGTGGAATGGTAATGGATTTCAACTTAAGAGAATTGACCACTTTTGTAGGCACAAATATACCTGATTTCATTAATTTCTTTGAAAAGAATAGTCGCCCAATATTTGTCTCTGGCATCAATCTGGAGAATCCGTTTGCCAATGGATGGGATTTTCAATGGAGGAAGGTGTTGCAAAAGTTGTTTAAGCTGGGAAACAACTTGAGTTTGTTTATGTCTCCATGGGGGAGGGTCTTTCTTGAGCATTCACTGAAGGGGTCTCAGATGTTTGGAGATGTGGGGAACAAAGTCTCGCAAATAATTAACAATGCCAAGGAATTATTGAATTTGTTTAGTATTGAAATCATTTTCAGGAAATTTCTGGAGTTCATCAGCAATATGAGGTTCAGGACAGTAAGTTCCGTCTTTCAGGCGTATGCCAAGGAATTCAATTTCCTTCTAGGCAATAATCATTTTCTTTTGAGAGAGCATAATTCCATGCTTTTTAACAATATCAGCAAATTGTGTCAAAAGCTGACAATGAGATTATTCATCAAGACTGAACATAAGGATGTCATCAATATAGATCTGGGAGTTTTAAAGGATGGGCTCAAAAATTTTGCACATAGCCTTTTGGAAAAAGGGACGGTGCAGTTTTGAGGCCAAAAGGGACAATTGTCCATTGGAAATGTTGGTTTGGGATACAGAACCCTATCTTAAGTCTGTCTGATGGATCAATGCCTAGTTGTGAAAATCCTGTCTTAAGATCAAACTTTGAATAGATCTTTGCTAGGGCAAGGCTAATAAAAAGAGAATTTCGATGGGGTAATGGGAATTTATCATTCTGAAGGAACTGATTCAGAGGTTGATAATTGATCACTAACCTCATTTTTCCACGGTTATGCTCGGCCTGCTTGTTGACATAGAATGCTTCACATGCCCATTGAGAATCAGAGGGTTCAATAAAGCCTTGTACCAGTAGTTTTGCACATTCTTGTTGGGTAAGTACAAGGTCGTCTGGGCTCATGCCAGAATGACTGGCTTTTGTAGGATTGATGTCTTCATTATTCTTGAAATGAAGTTTGACATAAAAGATGGAGTTTTTCCATAAGGGCTGGGTGCAAGTTTGGGAAAACTGGGAATGTGTCTTAGCACAGGAGGAAAGTAAACTTTGGATGATCGGGTCCAGCATGGCTGGTTGGAGAGCATAAAATCGTTTAATTTTCACAAATTCCCTGAATTGATTTTTGAAATGAAGGCCATGGGAAATGATTATAAGCTTGGGGAGTTGGGTCAGGATGTCTCAACCAATGATGATATCTTTGTCTAGGGACCTAGAACTAAGAAATTTGGTGGTAATAGAACACTGGGGAAAGAATTGAATGGTAATGGGTTTACTATGATACTTGGTAGCAAAAGTGTCACTAGAAGCTGAATTGAAATACCTAGTGTAGGGTTTCCAGAATTCTTCTAGGAGAATCTTTGTATCTAGAATGGAGGAACTTGCTCCAGTATCAATGAGAGCGATCAAAAGGATTGGTTTGTGGTATTTTAACAAGAGAATATAAATGGGAATATATGGATGATGTACTGATTCAGTGATGTGAATCTCATTAAGAGAATCGGGGAAGAAGGTGAACACATCATTCTCAGAATCTAAGATTGAGTCTGAGCTATATGTCCGGATGGCACATAGAGTATTTTCCGACGATTGGTCATCTAAGGAGAAGACAGACTCAATATCAAAATTATCAAGTTGAATGCCAATGCTTTTAGCGATTTTGTCAATCAGATGGCTTCCATGCTTCTTTGCCTTTGGACAATTTTTAGCAAAATGTCATTTCTTGTTGCAAACATAACATCTATCTTTGTTTCGCTTCCTAGAGGAGCGATGATAGTTTTTATGCAAAAATTTCCACTTACCTTTACTTTTTCCTTTGCGTGTCTTTTTGAAAGAGAGCCGTTTAAAGTGTCTTTTCTTTTTGCATTATGTGCAGGAAGGATCTGAACAATTCTTGGGACATTTAATCTTCAAACCGGGTTTGAGGCATGCCTTATCAAGATGCCTATTTTTTTTTTAGAAAGCTTCGGAAAGCTTCTCTACGGAGGCAAAGTTCTTCCATGGCAATATGAATGGCTTGCTGGATTTTACCAAGAGTAGCCTCTGTTATACTTTTCTGTCTTTGTTGGAGAGTTTTCTTTGCAACTTGATTGAGTTCTTTTAGGATAGATGCCAAGAAGATAGGCTTGAGGTTCCAGTCTGCACCAAGTAAATAAAATAACTTGATCATAGCTTGGAAGTGCCGGTCAAGATTTTTGCGTCTTAACGAGCAACATTTTCGGTCAAAGAACTCATTTCTTTTGAGTTCTTTAGAATATTCAGGTTTGCCAATGAAGTACATGTGGATAATCTGGATGGCATTATCTAGAGGTTAAGTTAAGAGGTACATTTGATCTTGTTCTGATGCAGTATGCCGCCAGTCTTTAAGTGCTTCGGTAAAACGGCTGGTAAATTCCAAAAGAATATCATAAGTGCTAGGTTCGAAAATATGCATGATAGTGAGCCAATCATGAAATTCTTAGAGCCTATCAGGCCACTTATAATATGGAATGTTATCCAGGGTGAAGTAAACTTTGGATGATGAGGCAGTAAAAGTTTGAGTTGCATCAAGTTGATCCTGGTGGTGTATTTCGGGTTCAAAGAATATTTCTTCATCTTTGACGCTGTCTACCATAAACAAGGTTTCTTCCGAAGAAGATGATTCAATAAGAATATCGGAATTGGATTCAGATGAAGTTTCAACCTGTCTAGTTGTGGATGGTTTGATGACAGCAATTGAAGGAATCTGGTGTTGAAGGAAGTTTTCGAGTAGATTGGAAATGTTCAAGGTAGCAGGTGGATTTCTAGGAGGGTGATCACCGGGAGGGTGTTCAGGTGTACCAGGAGGAGATGGTGAGACTGAAGACTCTGTAGCAGTGGGAGATTTCTTTTGCTTCTGTTTAAGCTTGCGAATATTTTCATGAATGACCAAGAAATTTTTCTGAGGTGGAGGGGTGGCTGAACTGAGAACTGCAGCAAATGAGAATGATGATCTAAGAGATGATTATGGCTTTGACGGTAAAGAACGAGCCGGAAAAAGAGGCGGATCAATTGGAGTGAATGACTACTGACTTTTGAGAATTTGGATTTGTCTTTTGAGTTTCTCAATTTCTGGTTTCTGATCTTCCAAATAATGGCTAGGAGGTGTCTACTTGGTTTCTAGCAGGTGAAGCCTTTTCTGGAAGTCTTTCAACATTCGATAGGATAAGTCAGTAGTCTTGTCTACACGTTCGAGGCATGTAGCGACAGTGCCAAGAAGCTCGTTTTGGGCTAAAGCGTTTTCAGTCTACCAATTCAAAACGGTTTCGGCAGCAGAGGGCTACTTGCGTTGTCCTTGTGCATCAAGGCCAGTAGGGTTTGGTACTCTGGGTGAGTGCTGATACCTGTGGTGTGGATTAGAGAATTTTTCCAATAGAGGAAATTTTCGGGTACGAGTGCTGGTTTCAGATGATTCTGTGGCCTCAAGTGGAGGAAAATTATCGGGGTGAAATGTGCATATACTAGGTAGAATAGGAAGTGGATTAGGTTTAGATATGCAAGCGCCTGGCTTAGGTAGGTTCAAGGGACATGAATGATTCTTTTTTACCCATTTTTGGATCGGCTTATAACAGCCCCTTTCAAGTAATTGATATCCCCATCATATTTAATTTTTTGTTAGGTCGTCCTTGGATATATACTGCTGGGGTTGTGCCATTAAGTCTCTATCAAAGCGTGAAATTTGTGATTGAGGGGAAGCTGGTCATTATCTATGGTGAGGAAGACCACTGGATTTATCATGAAACTGCTATTCCTTACATCGAGCTAGATTCCGAGCTTGAATCGAGTTACCACTCATTTGAGTTAGTGTCCACCATATATGCTTCTCGAGGTTCCTCGCTACCCACTCCTGAAGTCTTAAATACTATTGTTATGGTCGGAAGGGTGATGGTCGGAAATGGTTTTGTTGCTGGCCATGTTCTTGGAAGGAGAGATCAAGGTATTAGGAACCCTATTGAAGCTCCTTGGAGGCCCTGTTTTGCTGGATTAGGGTACCATGGAAGAGGTGGAGAAAGCTCTGGAGGGCAGAGGCAACAAAGGCAAAACTCACTACCACGATAAGGACAAAAAAAGGACAACTCGCTACCTCCTCACATTCACGAGACGTTCCTTGATCCAGCTAGAATGATGCAGGGTAGTAGAGAGGTTATAGATACCTTGGGGCAACCGAGTGGCAAATTTGACTATTATGTGAAGTACTCAACTCTCCCTAGTTTTTACATTGACCCCCGTGACATTGTGCTAGACGGGTGAGGTGGAATGGATGATTCGATACCTCTAGGAGAAGAGAACCCTGATGATGCATTGAAATGAATCATTAATATATTTGATGATTTCCTTATAGGTGCCATTGAAGAAGAATCTTTGGAGGGAACGGGCTCTAGCCCACAAGAGTAACTCATTTATTATTTTCGCATATTCCCCTGTGTGGGAATTTTTACTGCATTTTAGGGATTTTTTTTTCTTTTTCGCTTTCTTTTAGGGCTTGAATACCGCATTTTCCATTCAATAAGATGTAATTGATTGATGAATTTCAATAAAATTACAATTTTTGTTTTGAGGGCATAATGAGGTACATCAAACCAGCCTGGTGATGATATCCAACAATGAAAATAAAATATCATCCTCGGAGAAATTCTGAGAGTTGGGCTTCATCATGCTTCCCCACCCAAAAGAAAAATTCATTTTTTTTTCCAAAAAAACATGCATTCCAGTTGGTCTGTTTATTTTTCTAACTCATTTACTTCATGTCTCAAAGCATAATTTTCTAGGCTTGATGAAAGAACATATGAAAAGGGCACATCAAGTTGTAGTCATAGACCCATTGGTTTGATTATTATTCAATTAGGTTGAGAGCACAACTCCAAAGAGTTAATGTAGGGCATATCTAGTTGATACTTGAGATATCCATCCCAGAAAGCCAAATGAAGTGTTTTGCATTTCTCATCTCCTAGAGAAAATGAATGGCAGGTCAAAAGATGACCATCCATCTTCGATGAAAAAGGTACATCTCTTCCTTGAATATAATTGATTCTGGAATTGACAGTTTGTTCTTTTCCTTGTAGGTGACGGATCGAGGGGATGATAGATTCTAGTAATGACTCAATTGAGATAAAATCTCAATCCAAGTCAAAATGGATGTTCAATTTGCATTCTCTTACATAGTGTCCTATTCATGCACATTCTCTTGTGTTGGGGGCAAAAGCAAGAATGGAGCATTTCGAATCAATGATCGATTTACAGTCTCAATTGGTCAATTTATGTATTCATTCATTTTAGATAGGGGCAATCCAAGGACATTAATTTCTGAGATAATCTCTTATTCCTTGAATGAATACTCAATATCATATTTTTCATTCTTGTGAAAACATTTTTTTAGTATGGTAAATTATTTGCTCCGAAATCACAAAGCTTTTCATGCATAAAGTTGTTGAGCTTTTTGGGAAAGAGAATTTGCATGGTGATTTTACTTGCTTAATTTACTAATTTCATGTGGAGATTTGTCAAGATGTGCAATTCAATGAATGACATCCAATTCTTAGGAATGCTAAGTGAAACGTGTTAGGATGATGAAAGGAAAAATATGTCTTATACACAATCCCTTGCATATACACTTGTGAGATGAGTGAAGCAATTTCCATATCCACAAGGTAAGGAGTTCTCTTGTGAAAGGTACGATGACCGAAATGATGAGGGGCAATTTATTTCTCTATCCCAAACACTGCAAGTGATCCATTGCCTAACCCCTTTGAGCCCCATACACTTGTGGAAATTTTTTTCAAATTACCCCTATCAAAAACCACCTCATATCAGGGCAAACCGGAAGTAAGTTGGCATCATGTGGTGAGAAAATTAGATAGAAATTCTCTTACTCTCACTTACATCAATCTTTGGGTATCTTATTGCAGATGAACTCAAACAATAATCTAAGTGCCTTAGGATGACGAAGAGCATTTTTTTTTCTCTATCCTACACACTCATATCCATTGCATAGCCCTTTTGAGCCTACAAATTCATTTCTTTGAACCCAATTTGTGATCATTCCCCACACTGAGGCAGGCACAAAGTAATCATTCAAGAAGCAACATGGTCTAGAGCGCCAATAGAATGTGAAGACCTTCAGAAGTCCCAATGAAAAAGCAGTGTGCTTAGTAAAAGTAAGGCCGATGCCCATAGACATAAGAGTAAAAAAGAGGGGCAAGAAAAAGCAGTGTGTCTGGTAAAAGTAAAGCCAATGCCCATAGGAGAAAACGAAAAAGAGTCAAGATAGATGACTATCAATTGTGAAAAGTTGTATTCCTAATGGAGTGGTACTCAAAGAACTCAAATGCAAAACTTTTATGGTCAAATAGAGTACATTTTGAAGACAATCCTTGATGGGGAAGATGAAGACTGCCGGTAATGCCAAGATGATCACCAACTCTCACCCATCTATACACATTTTGAGCTTGATAATCCTTTCATTTCTTAACCTGTGAACCTAGCCTACATTACAACCCTTACAAAGTCTCTTCAGATTAGGGCACTTGAATTAATGTAGGTATTCACATGTCTTAAGCATTGCTCAAGGAAGTGTGAGCAAGATTATTTCTATTTCATTTTGCAGGGTTCTTGACTTGTAAACCCGGAGATGATCATGGAATATTGTTTCTTTCAATAGCCTTGACTCAAAGAGTTCCCTTGTTAAGCCGTTGACCAAACCCATATTATGGTCCATGTTAAAGATCTCTTAGATTGGTAAGGTCATATCGCTTGTGACAATACTCGGACCCTTGTCGATATGATGATAGTAAGATGGAGTGATTATCATAAAATAGCCCTTCTAAATGAGAGTGAGTGAAAGTCCTTTCTAACTCAAAGTCTCTCATTTAGCATTCTTAAGAAATTCATGTCATGAGTCAAAGTTGTTTTGCAAGATTCTTCTCCCTAGTGGCAATTTGGTTGTGCAAACATGGTAAAATCATTGTGCATAAACTTTGATTGAATTAATGAAAACCTCAGTGAACTTTAAAATATGCATTTTAGAGTAGCTCAAATTGTCTACCTTATTGATTAATGCATGTTAGTTTTTGCTCTAATTGTGTTTGACATATAATATTTTCTTGAAGACTGAATAATGCCCGACGTTCAAATTGCCCTCTAAAGCCTCGAAATTTGTCCAAGCATTCTTGAATTTTATTTATACAGGAAATCAACAAGGTGTGCTTCCATGGCCTAATGTCCATCTTAATCAACACAGCATGTAGCCAAAGTCTTCTTATCAACCTGGCGTGCTTCTGTAGCCTAGAGCCCTTTTCATCGACACGGCATACTTTTGTAGCCCGATGTCCCTCTTAATCGACTTGGTGTGCTCCCATAGCCTGGAGTTCCTTTTTATTGATCTGGTGTGCTGTTGTAGCTGAAAGTCTCCTCATCACCTTAGAGACATTTTCTCTAGGGATTAGAATTGTTGCCAGGTGAGTATTAAATCTCTTTGAATATTCAAAACAAAACTTGAGTTACTCATCATCTAAATGAAGTTTGAGTGCTCGAGGCAAAATTTGAGCATCTCTCTCAATTTTCAGAAATCGAGAGTCTATGATTTGAATATCTTGTTCGAAATCTTTCAATCAATCGTTGACATCTCAATAATGGATATGAATGTCACGAACTCTTTTGGTTAAACACTTCATTCTAAATATGAATGATTTTTTTATATTTCTTGTTATACCTTAGTCTCGATTTATGTATTTTGAGTTATCTTAATCTAATATTTGAGTCACCTAACATTGAGCATCTATTGATTAAGTTGTCTTAATCCAATATTCATCTCACCTAACATTGAGTGCTTATTGATTAAGTTCCTCAATTCTTGACATTTTAGTATAGATCTAAATGTCTCGAATATTTTCATCTAACATTTCATTCTAGATATGAATGTTCTTTGATTTTTCTCGTCATACCTTGGTTTGGATTTATGTATTTCGAGATATCTTGTTCCAATGGTCGTCTCACCTAATATTGAGTGTTTGTTGATTAAATTCATTCAGTTGCCTCAGTCTGGATCTAGGCAATTCGATAAATATTAGACTCTTCAAGAAATCTGGAATGAAAACCAGATGCTTGTGAAGTAAAAATTCATCTCGTACCTCAAGATGCTCTACCATATTGATTGGTAAGAAACTACAAGTATGCTCTCTCTTTTTCTTTTCTTTTTTTCTTTTTCATACTTTGCATTAACTTTTCCATGCATCATATCATATTGCATTTTAAAATGAGATTCATTTTCCTACAAAAAATAACATTATATTGCATATGCATGGTCAAAATTTAGGTCTCAATTTACTTTGAATGCAACCTCTGCGAGCTCACCTTCAAAATGGGTAGCTATTGATATCTAAATTTTGATTGATCATTCGTAATTTAATGCACAAAAATTTAGGGATAAATTTTAACCTCTAAACAAAAAATATTAGAATTAAATTGCATAGCATATAGTTTTAGGAGCATAATCTTTCAAGTATTTGCGGTGGCCGATTTTGCATAGTCAAGAAAAGGAAGGGATGTGGTTGGTTCAAAAAGTAAAACATATCCGCATGGTCAAGAAAAGGAAAGGATGTGGCTGGTTCAAAAGGTAAAATATATCTGAATGGTCAAAGATAGGAAAAGAGTAAAAAAGATATATTTTAGTGCATCAACAATAAGAAAACATATCATCGTGTCCTTATCTTGTCTTTTTTTTTAGGGCACTGCGTTGTCTTGCCTATAAAAGGGGGACGGTCACAAAAAAAGGGGAACACAAAATTACATAGAAAAGGAAGCGCAATAGAGAGAAAGAGGAGGCACGGCTGCAATGTAGAGAACAAATGTTCTCCACAGGAGGTCGTGACAATAGCACAATCACATTCACTCACTAGTGTGTCCCGACTTGGATTGCACTCGAGTAAAGCTCCACAAGAATCAATTAAAAAAAAAAAACTCTCGCAAAAGATTTCTCTTAATGGCTTTCTAATAGTAATCTCTGAGCTAGGCTCGGCGTAACGAGTAAAATAGGTTAAATCCCATGTTTTATTTTCGGTCGCGTGTGCATCCATACGTCGATCAAATCCTTTGTTTTAAGTGTTTAATAATGATATTTTTTTCTTTCATCTAGCAATCGACAATTCCGTCGGTAAGAATGTATACTACCTCCATTATGTAAGCATACCCAATATCGAACAATCCACAACGTCAGACGGCACTTAATATTGATGTAACCTCTTCTACAAAAGGAGCACTAGATGCCAACGTGGCAACGCAATAACCGAGTCAGCTCCGCAAGTTGAAATCAGCATAAATAGTAGGGGTGTCAAAAAAACCCGTCCAACCCAATCCGAATACGAAATAAGTATGATACATGTTTCGGGTTTTAATATTGTTTGGGTAACAATTATAAACACAAATGGAATACATGTTTTGGGTCAAGTTAGGGTCGGAACAATGTTCCAATCCAAACACATTAAAGGCTTCAACCCAAACACACCCACCCAAGCTATCTCCTCTACAACTCCTTATATTCGTAACTCATCCAGCACGTCTCATCTCACGGGTTCATCATCGTCGCCCCTTAGGTCAGCCCTCATCAATCTCTCTCCCCCTCCCCCTCTCTCTCTCTCCATCTTCCATATGATTTGCTTCTTTTTCGAGGCCGACGCAGAACTTTAGAGGAGGGAATATTATCTGTTTGCAGAGATGTTTACGAACAAGTCGGACGAGATCTCGCGGTGTCATGTAAAAGCATTTCGAATTCCCTTTGTCATATTTTTTATTAAAAAATTATCTGTCTGCGGAGATGTTCACAGACGGGTTGGATGAGGCCTCGCGACGTCACGTAAGAACATTTCGAATTCGCTTTGTCATAATTTTTTATTAAAAAATTATCTATCTCCGGAGATGTTCACAGACGAGTTGGATGAGGCCTCGCGGCGTCACAGTTTAAGGATGGGTTGGACGAGGCCTCGCGGCATCATGGTTCACGGACGGGTTGGATGAGGCATTGCGGTGTCACGGTTCATGAACGGGTTGGACGAGACATCGTGGTGTCACGGTTCACGGACGGGTTGGACGAGACCTTACGGCATCATGGTTCACGGATGGGTTGGATGAGGTCTCGCAACGTCACGTAAGAGTATTTCGAATTCCCTTTATAATATTTTTTACTAAAAAATTGTAATATTTTTTAATAAAAAAACCCGAAACCCGACCCGACCCGAACCGAACCAACCCGTTTTTTTTGTTTCATGTTTTATGCATTTCGGGTCGGGTTGGGTCGGGTCAAATAACATGACCCTTATTGTTCGGGTCGGGTCGGGTAACATCAAGACCCGACCCGACCTGACCCATTGACACCCCTAATAAATAGTAATATACTACCTATTATTCTGCAGGGTTAACTCCCATAAAAAAAAAAGCAGTAATTTTAGGTCAAGTATCAAATTTAGTCCAAACTTTTTTTTGTCTCATAGAAAACAATTAACTTTATGTTGAGTGCCAAATGTATAGTAAACTTTTTTTTTGTCTCATAGAAAACAATTAACTTTATGTTGAGTGCCAAATGTATTGTAAACTTTTTTTGGTCTCGAAAACAAAGCACAAATTTTTACTTTAATCCTAAATCTGGCCCCCTTACTTAGATCCATTGATTGTCCTTAGCATCACCATGGACGAGATTTGCCAAGCTCACGACCATAGCATTTTTTTCCTGAGACAATGTTGCTTTCAAATAAAGAGTTAAGTAAAGGTCAGATTTTGGATAAGGATGAAAGTTTGTGGTTTTTTACCAAACAAAAAAAAGTTAGGGCTAGAATTGTCATTCAATCAAAAATTGGTGCTTTTTTACAAGACAAAAAAAAGTTTGGGTTAAATTTGGCACTCGACTTAAAGTTTGTGTTTTTTTACAAGACAAAAAAAGGTTTGGGCTAGATTTAGCACTCTAACTTAAATTAGTGTTTTTTTTTCAATTAACCCTTCTTTTGCATGCCAACAAAGCAGGGATGTGTCATGCACGTCTGTGAAGGGGAAGGAACACCGAAATTCCCTTTGCTCTTTGTTTAACTAAAATCACACTCATCGCCCAAATAATTGCCCTACTATAATAATGCCCATTATACATTTTTTATACATCTTGTCCTACTTTCTCAATATATAATTAATCGCAGACAATGACATCGCATATCACGAAAACGACACAGTTGATTCATATCGGAAGGAGACGAGGAATACTATCCAAAGATCTTTGCTCTGCCCTCGCAAGCACTATATATTTCTCATTGACTGGAGTCGCTCGGCCAATCCGATTCTTTCTCATCCATTTAGTTAAGCGTATTGCAAATGAAAATCCGGTTATTTCGCTAAGATGCATTCGGAACAACTCCCATAGTAAACTGGAGCTCCATGCAGATCTTAAGCAATAGCCACTAGCAAAAGCAGCCCCACAAAAGCTTAATGGCCAGCTCGAATGTGGCCCGTATCGACCGCGACGCGAGTATAAAATACATAGACCGGACAAGGGACAAAAAGAATGAGAGAGTTAAGTGTTGTTGCGGCATTGGTGTCAATGATTGGCCGGTTTAGACGGATATAGAAAGAAGACCTACTGAAATAAAGAAAGACTTGGAAACCAATGCGATGCGGAGAGGAAGTTGCGTCGAGGTTCACTTGAAAACCAAGTCAAATGAACGTGATGTTGTAAGAGGAATGACGACGCTTCCATCACCGGCGCCGATCGTGCTTCTTTTTCTTAGATAGTACAAACGAAAAATAAATAAATGATTAAAAGAAATGGGTCTGTTTCGTCGCCTTGCGTTTTGCTCCGTTATTTTTGTCTAAGGCGGTTTAATTTTGTCCTCTTTGGTACCTAAAGCGATAAGTTCTGTTTTTGCCTACAAATTAACATCGTCTGGCCTTTTTCGTTTTGGTCACAAGAAAATTATATTTATTACTCAAAAACACATTTAAGAAGTACATAAACTATTATAGAAAAGCAAATCAAGGTAGAGTCGAGCCCAGGATACTACAACAAAGCCAAATTCTAGAAAACAAGAGGGATCAATGGTGCACCAACGGGGTTAAGCATACACATGTTCTGTAAGAATGGATCCGTCAAGCAATAATGATAGGCAGCCAATGACTGAATCTACTATCATCGTCAGTGAAGAATACATGTCGGAAATTCATTTTCTAGTAACTATGCCATTGTCATGTGTGCTTAGGTTTGGCTTCCTCCATAGCATTGCCGTACAGAAACAACTTAAACGAGTTGAACAAACCCAAATCTAATATTTGGAAGAGCAAATTTCCGTGGTTCAATGAGACACCAAAGCACCAATAAAACTAGAAGTAGATGACTTGCACATGAACAAAGCACAATGATATCGAATTTCCAAAAATATATTTATTAAACTTCCGGATCTAAATGGGGAGATGATAACTCCTAGATCTAGAACTAAATTATGAGAGTTCAAACTTCAAATCTAAAATCAGATCGGGAGAGAAGAACAAATAATAAAAGAACAAGAAAATATAAACTAAATCAACAAGAGAGGTGAGACTAATTTAAACCCTCCCCCAAGTTGAAGGTCTCAAACCCTCTCCCAAGTTGAAAGTTGAAGAATACGGTGGAGAGAGAGAAGAGAGAGGGAGATAAAAAAGACTTCACGGTCATCTTTGCTTAAAGGGCAATTTTTTTTTTTGTCGCTATAGACGACCAAGGGCGACAAAAATTCCATTGTTTGCGGAGTCTATGGTATTGTTGCCTTAGGTTTTTTTTGGACGCTATAGCCTTTGGTGCCTAACGCGAAAATCAAACCTAAGGCGACAAAACCATAGACTCAGACAAATGGAAAGAGTTTTTGTCGCCCTTAGCCGGTCTATAGCAACAAAAATAAGAGAGTTTTTCTTGCCTTAAGCAAGACGACCTTAAAGTCTCTTCTCTCATCTCTCTCCATCGTCTTCTTCAACCTCCAACTTAGGGGAGGATTTGAGTTAGTCTTGCTCTCCTGTCCTTTCTTGTTGATTTTGTTTAAATTTTTTATTTTTTCTTCACTTCCAATCTAGATCTGGGAGCTCTCTTCTCCCTGTCTAGTAACTCATTATAATGTTGCACAAAAAAAGAAAAATAATGCATGCGGTGGTACTCTTTTAAACTAAAAAGTAGATAAATTAATGAGTTTATCAATGAGTTACTTATTTAGTAAAGGTAAAAGTAGCACATAGTTTAAACTTCCGATGGATATATTCTTATTGATTTTATAGCCCGAAATATTGGAAATTTTTACAACATATAGATATTGATGGGGACAAATATCAATTTAATCTTAAATTTATAGTACGAATGTCAATTTAGTTCTAAATTTTATAATTTGACTAATGTAGTTTTAAATATTTATGTGAAATTTCAATATAATTATTTCGATTAATTAGGTTAGGGACACTGCCAAATCATGTAAATTCCATGTTATGTATTATTTTCAAAATTCATTTCTTGCTCGAATAGTTTCGACTGTTTGCGCCAATGCGTCGGTCGGTACTTTTAATAGTTCAACCTTCTCGAATGTACTTGGTAAAGGGAAAATTTCCTCCTTGGACGGTTGCCGGCGTCCATGGAATAAATAGACTCAAAATTCCTAGTCTGTTCTGTCAACTCCGAGGTCCGTGAATCTTCTAGGAACGCGTGATCTCTCAATTAACCAGTCTTCTGCTGTGCTGCTCATTTTTCGGAATCTGTACGAAAGTCGGACTTTGCCACTCCATCGTGAGACCCCATACAGTGGTCAAAATTTTGTTAAAATATCGTAATTCCTACTCCTGATCCCAGTAGTGTATTCGTCGGACTAATTCCAATGGCAACATCGTCTCTTAGTCGTTCAAATCAAATTTCCTCTACAGGTCAAAATCTCAACGCAGAAATCATTTGATATTTCCTTCAATCTCAATCGCATTCATTTCCATGGTGTGTCAAAGTATCTCACGTTATTTTTTAGGAGAAATTTATGACGGATTTGTTAAGAGGCGCAACTGAAACCCCGATACTTCATTTAGGGAAATTGTCAAAGGGAAAGTTCAAGTTCATGAATATATTCAATTGGATTGCTACCATTACTCAAAAGATTAAATAAACGAATTATGAGCCGATCGTGATATATTAATGATTTCAATTTATGCCACATTCTTGATGTGGAACTTCTTTTTTTGCATAACACTTTCACCTCAACAAATCATTCCTCAAGTGTGGCTTTTCTGTGTCTGGACCACTCCCCCCCCCTCTTAATCCATGTATTCTTCCACACTAGCATTATCTCAACTAAGATATCCATCTTAACCAGCATAAGTACAATCGGAGTGCCAAAACTTGGCACGAAAGGATACTTAAGTGCCAAAAGTTACAAAAGGTACACTTAAGTGCCAAAATCGGAGAAAAATGATCACTTAAGTGCGAACGACGAGAAAATCCAGTCAAAATGCTGGCATGGCATTTTTCCGACGATCTGGCGTCGAAACGGCATCGTTTTTGGTGATGATATGGCCAAATAAACCTAACATGACGCCGTTTTGGTCAAAATTTATTTTTTAATATAAATATTAATTAAATAATATTAAAAGTGAAAATTTAAAGAAAAAAAAAGGTGGGGGCAACAGCTCGCCTGTGGCCGCCGCCCCATTACCGGTGGGGCGGTGGCGACAGACGGCGAGGGTCATTGATGCTTGGGCGCGGGTTGGCGAGGGTTGGACAGCCCTCGCTAAATGCCGGGAGAGGGTGGGGACCCTCTCCTAGATTTAGGTGAGGGTCATTGGCCCTCACGATGGCGTTGGCGGCCTTCGCCTAGGCCAGGGCGAGGGTGGTCAACCCTCGCCCAGATCTGGGAGAGGGTCGCCGAACCGTGCCCAGGCGTCAGCGACCCTCACCGTCCATCGCCGCCACCCCGCCAGTGATGGGGTGGCAGCCACAAGCAGGCTGTTGCCCCCACCTTTTTTTTAAAAAAAAATTTCGCTTTTAAAATTATTTAATTAATATTTATATGAAAAAATAAAGTTTGGCCAAAACGGCAGCGTTTTGGGCTTATTTGGCTAGATTAGCACAAAAAACGACGCCGTTTCAACCTTAGATCGTCGAAAAATGCAATGTCAGCATTTTGGCCGGATTTTCTCGCCGTTGGCACTTAAGTAGTCATTTTTGCTCTAATTTTGGCACTTAAGTATGCTTTCTGTAAGTTTTGGCACTTAAGTATCCCTTCGTGCCAAGTTTTGGCACTCTAGGGTCCGTACGTCCATCTTAGCCCAACTAAATTTGGTGGGAACAATGTGAAGTCCTGGAATTTTTCGAATTATTTTGGGCTTTAATTATGAATGTTTTATCAATTTGCTGTTAGTTGAGTCTTACCTTGAACTAATCACTAACGAGATGCTAATCGAAGAGGAAAGGCTATTGAAGATTTATGCATGTGCATGAGTCCTAAAAGCCGCTTATTAGTCTGAGACCCACTAAAGTTGCGATTAATCAACTCGGCCGTGATTTTTAATCCAAATTCGGATATCGGACTTTTCGGACGTCGAGATTAATTATTGGACATTGGCCTCGTTATTTTCCAAAAAAATTTGAGTACTCGGAAATGTCGGATGTATGACCACCGAGCCGAAATTCGGACCCAAGAACCCACCAATTTTCCTTCCCTCTCCTCCTTCTCTCTCCCACGTGCGCCTTCCCCCTCCCCTCTCTCTTCTTTCCCACCTTTCTTTTCTTCCCGTTGTTGCGCCACTACACCGCCTAACTCCTTCCCTCCCATGTGCCTTCCCTCTGCAATTTCCTCTTCTGCCACCTACTCCCTTTCCCCCCCACTTGCTATCTGTTCCCCCTATTTTTTTGTTGGTTTGACTTTTCAAACCCCTTCTCTCTTTGTGCCCCCCTTTTCCCCTTTGTTCCTCCTTCTTCTTTGGTCTCTCTTCGGCCGGAAAATTAAATTGCTGCCGTTGCATTTTTTGTACTGCTACCACCATAGCTCCGCCACCACCCCTGCTCGTCGTCGGACTGTTGGTTGGCCACTGTCCTCCGGTTCCAAGCCCATCTGTCCTGCCTCTTCTCTCCTTCCCCACCAGCCATTTGCCGAACTGCAGCAGTTGCTGCGTCCCTTCGGCCAGCCGTCGCCCGTCGCGTAGCCACTTTCTAGCATTGCCTGGTCGCCATTGAACCATCGTGAGCCATGACTGGGCCACCCTTGACGTCAACCTCTCCTCTCTCCTTCGATTTCCTCCGTTTCCCTTGGACGCCACCGCTACCCACCGGTTGCCCTCTTTCCCTCCTTGCTGTTTAGTTGCGTCGGTTGGTGCCTGGAGTCATTGCTCGATCGCCCATCCCAGCCAACTGACTACCATCCTCCCCGTCAAGCTTGTCTCGCCCGCTCTCAGTTCCGGTCTCAGCCGAACCAGGAGCTGCCACTACTCCGACACTGTTAGTTGCCGCCTGGATCATCGTTCACCACCCTCAGCCAACCAGAGAGCCGTCCCAAGCCGAACCTGAGCTACTGGACTTCTCCTCCTCCCTCGGTTCCTCTTTTGGCTACATGGACAGTAGGCCTCCGACCAAGATCCTACCGCGTCACCTGTCCTAACACCCCGGGGATGCTCGTGCATCTGCCTCGTTGTTCCCATCACAGTCGCGCCTTCACGTCGTTAAACTGTAAGTTTCGGATCTAAACCCTTGTTTAGCATATTAATCGCATTTAGGGTTAGTTTAATTGGGTTAATTGGGATTATGTGGTTAGTTATGGTTATTTGGCTAATCGGTGTTTGTGGGGATTAATTAGAGACCACTAATGGTTTAAGTTAATTATGGGTTTATTTTATTATTATTTTTTATAATAAATTATATAGCTGATAATTATTGTGTTTAATAATTATTAATTAGGATAATTCCCCGTGTTTGGATTAATTACTTTCCGATAAGTAATTGTGGTAAATAGTGATTTACGGGAATTATTGGTCGTCGCATTATTGTGAGATGAATATTGTCTAAGGCAATAATTGACTGATTTGCTAATTGCTTGTTTATGCCTTATTGATTGAAGCACGTATATTTCGGGAATTATATGGTATTTCCTTACAAAATTGGTTGATTATTAGATTAGTGCAATGTGGCGGTTCATGGATAATATGTGGAATATTTACTACTTCGTATATGGATCTCATGCATGTCCTATGTGGATTATGATGTATGCTTATGAGTCCACTTGTGCCCTGAGGTATATGTGACGAGGGGTGGAGGGTAGCCCTAATGCATGTTTACGCGGGGAAAATGATAGAATCTTGATATGTTATACGCGAAGAGGTAGTGGTGATTGTGCCCTAATGCATGTTTACGCGGAGAAAATGATAGAATCCCGATGCATAGTACACAGGGATGTAGTGGTGGTTGTGCCCTAATGCATGTTTATGCGGAGAAAATGATAGAGTCCTGATGCGTGGTACACGGGGATGTAGTGTTGGTTGTGCCATAATACATGTTTACGTTGGGAAAAGGATAGAGCCTTAATACGTGGTACGCAGGGAGGTAGAGGCGGTTATGCCCTAATGAGTGTGACACGGGAAAAAGGGAGAGCCTTGAAGCATGTTGACGTAGGGAGATGCATAATTGGAATACGCTTAATTGCTATGTAGATGAAACGTTATATGTGTGGTGCTTTAATTATGTGATTATTTGTTTACCCTTGTGTGGCCATGTAACTTATATCATGCAAGGTATGTGCAGTCGTAAGGTAAGGCTGTTTGTGATTAAATTGTTTAATTATTAAATGTTATTATGAGAGCCATGCTTGTTAGGTACCCCTGAGGTGAATTGGTGCCTTAGCCGAGATTTAGCGCCTGAACTTACTGAGATTTTATCTCACTGGTTATTATTTAACCATTTTCAGATCCTTGAAGGGTGTGCTTAGTCTTGGTTTTTGGATTGACTATACCTTGAACCTTAAGGATATGGGAGGAAGTAGATTGACCATTTTTGCTTTATTTAATTTGTTGGTTATGGGAATAGTGCCCAAGGATATGGTTGTACAAGTACCCATTCTTTAGGATTAAATGAGGTTGTTTTGAATTGTCTATGCTTTCTGACTATCCTTATTACTAATGTTTGATCGGGGTTTATTAATTGCTTCTGCATGCATATTTATATGATAAAATGAATGGTTGGTGATGCATCCTAGGACGTCACACTCTTTTGACCACAAGTGAAAAAGGAGATCGTTGTGTTCTCGAGGGTCGGCGGCGTGACATCCTCGTCGAACTTGGTATTAGAGCTTAGTCAATACCTGGAGTGATAAGGAGTGATGGGTGTTTGGGATAGTTAGTTAGGGAAAACAATTTCTTTTATGTGCTTGTGATTGTTATAGTGTGGGTTGCTTATAGTTTCTAATTCATGGTTGGAATTGGAAAGCAAGTTCAGTAAAGATTTTGCACAATGAGCAATCTTGATCGAAGAACTCCTAGTAGGCGGATCGCAGCAAGGCAAGCTAGAGTTTGGGATAAGGCACCCGAAGATCCCAAGCTGGATGGGATCCTGCAAGCACTTGAGATCCTAATAGGGCAACATGCTCAAGTTGCTGTCGTTGCCACTATTATTGCCGCCACGGCCACTGCCATTGCAACTGTTACTACTAGTGGCACTGCTCCTGTTGAGGCCCCAGTCCCTGAAGTGAGGGAAGAGCCTTGTGTGCGACCAAAGTTTAAGCTGGTGGAGCAATTTCTGAAACTAAAGCCACCCAAGTTCACTAAGGTGGGAGACCTTGAGGCTACAACTATTTGGATTAAGGAAATGGAGAAAACCTTCGCCTTGCTGGTGTGCTTGGAAGAAGAGAAGGTGATGCTGGTAGTCTATCAATTGCGAGGAAATGCTAGCACTTGGTAGGAGGCTACTTAGAGAGGAATGGTCTCCAAAGGCATAGCTTCGGTGTGGGGTGCTTTTGAGGAAGCTTTCTATGGCAAGTACTTCTCTAAGTGTGCTGGGAGCAAAAGATGACAGAATTCCTGTGGCTTCGACAAAACCAAATGTTGGTGGACCAGTATGAGGCAAAGTTCACAGAACTATCAAAGTATGCGCCAAGATTGGTTGAGGATCCGACAAATAACGCTAGGAGGTTTAAGGATGGACTAAAGTTGAAAATCAGGGACCATATGGTGTACTTGAATTTGAAGGACTATGATAAGCTGTATGCTAGAGCTTAGATGATCGAGAAACATATGGCTGAAAAGGTAGCCACATCTGGATCATGGTTTGCACCAAGTAGGGATAACCATCAGTTTGGGAAAAGACCAATGACTGGGGGAAAGCTCCATATTTTGCCAAACCGAAGGAACGATGTTGGGGAAGCAAATAGTTGGCTCGAATGGTGCATGCTGACTATGCGGCTAGAGACATGGAAATGCCCCGTGCTCTGCCCTAAAGGGACTTTGTTATGGTTGTGGCCAGCAGGGCCATCAAGTGAGGAATTACCTCCGTAGGATAACAGGAGCACTAGGGCAGGAGTTGCAAATAGGACCATTTGTAGGGTCCACACCACAGAATAACCAGAACCGACCCTCGGTGCAGGGAAGGGTGTACGCTATCACTTAGAAGGAGGTAGAAAATTTACTCTCCATGGTCATAGGTATTGTGCTCTTACACAACCACACTATTTATGCTTTGTTTGACCCTAGTACTACTCATTCTTTCGTGGCTAAGCAATTTGTTGAATTGGCAGGATTAAGTCCAAAATTGTTGGGTGTAGTCTTTAATATTTCTACCTTGCTCAAGGATAGTATAATTGTTGCGGTAGGATGTCCTGGATGTAAGTTAGTGGTTGGTGGTAGAGAAGGAAGCATAGATTGCTTGTGCTAGAAATGTATGATTTTGATATTATTATTGGCATGGACTGGCTTATCAAGCATCGAGCCACAGTGGATTGTCATGGAAAGATAATTCAGTTTAATTCTATTAGGAGTAGTAGTTTTTCATTTAATGGAAACTAGGGAGGACCTTCAATCCCTTTGATTTCGTCACTTGAAGTGACTCGTTTTTTGGATGAGGGTTGCCAAGGTTATTTGACAACCATGGTAGATACATTGGTGAAGGAATCATGGATGGAAAAGATTGCTTCAGTACAAGACTTTCCAGACGTTTTTCTCGAGGAGTTGCCAGAGTTGCCGCTTGAAAGGGAAATAGACTTTGTAGTGGAGTTGGCTCTTGGAACGAAACCAATTTCCAAGGCATCTTATTGGATGGCATTGTTGGAGTTAAAGGAGCTAAAGGTGCAAATGCAAGAGTTACTAGATAAAGGATTTATCCATCCTAGTGTGTCTCCATGGGGAGTGCCGGTCTTGTTTGTGAGAAAAAAGGATGGGTCGTTGTGTCTTTGCATTAACTATTGGCAACTCAACAATGTGATGGTCAAGAACAAGTATCTGTTGCCAATGATAGATGACCTATTTGACCAACTCCAAAGAGCTTCGGTATTTTTCAAGATAGACCTAAAGACAGGCTATCATCAGTTGAGGATTAGAAAGGAGGATATACCAAATATGACATTCTGTACGCGCGATAGTCACTATGAGTTTACAGTAATGCTGTTTGGTTTGACTAACGCCCTTGCAACGTTTATGGATTTGATGAACTAGGTGTTCAAGGAGTTTCTGGACCAATTCATGATCATGTTCATCAATGACATGTTGGTATACTCGAGGAGTTCAGAGGAACATGAGCAACAGTTAGGGATAGTGCTGCAAACCCTTCGGGATCACAAGTTGTTTGCCAGGTTTAGTAATTACAAGTTTTGACCGACTTGAATAGCATTTCTTTGCCATGTGATTTATGGGGAAGGAATCTTTATGGACCCAACCAAGATTGAAGCAATCATGAATTGGCCAAGACCAACGACGGTGACCGAAGTTCGAATTTTCTTAGGATTGGCTATTTATTATAGGTGGTTTGTGGAAAGGTTCTCTACAATAGCCATGCCTTTGACTCGGATGCTGAAAAAGGACAAAAAATTCGATTGGACGGATAAGTGCAAGTGTAGTTTCCAAGAGTTTAAGGACAAGCTAACTACCGCACCAGTGTTGACAATTTTGTCTAACCCTGGTGGATATGAAATTTATAGTGATGCATCTTACAAAGGGTTAGGATGCGTTTTAATGCAACATGGAAGGGTGGTTGCATATGCATCCTATTAGCTATGGCCTCACAAGGCAAACTACTCGACGCATGATTTGGAGTTAGCAGCAATTATTTTTGCACTAAAGATTTGGAGGCATTACCTGTGTGGAGAAAGATTCCAAATTTATACAGACCACCAGAGCCTAAGGAATCTATTTTCACAGAAGGAGTTAAACATGAGGCAACGTCAATGGATGGAGCTTCTGAAAGATTATGATTGTGACATTTTGTACCATCCTAGTAAGGCTAACAAAGTTGCAGATGCACTCAGTCGGAAGTCTTCGATTGCATACATGATGGTCCGAGAATGGGTATTGCTAGAAGGAGTTCGAGACTTAGAATTTAAGTTTGAGATAGGCTACCTCTTGAGTCTAGTAGCTACCCTCAGAATCGAGCTCGAGATGCAAACCAAGATTAAAGGTGCGCAACGATTGGACCCTGAGATTCAAAAGGTCCTGCAAATGGATGTAGTCAAAAGGAAAGCCGATTTTCATGTATCCAAGGACAGGATCTTGAAATTTCATGGACAATCGTGCGTGCCCAATAATGCAGAGCTTAAAGAGAAAAATTTGTGAAAAGCCCATCGAAGCTACTATAGTATACATATGGGCAGTACGAAGATGTACCAGAACCTGTGACAACATTATTGGTGGAATGACATGAAGTTGGACATCGTCAAGCACGTAACTAAATGCTTAACATGACAACAAGTGAAAGTGCAACACTGTAAGCTTGGGGATTACTGCAGCCTCTCGAGATTCCTGAACGGAAGTGGAAACATATAATAATGGATTTTGTGATGGGACTATCGAGGAGTCAGTGGGGGTATCGACTCAATCTAGGTCATGGTGGATAGATTGACAAAGTTTACACATTTTATTGCCGTACGAAAGGACTTTACCTTGGAAAGGTACGCAGAATTGTACGTTCAGCATATTATTCACCTTCATGGAGTACCGGTGATGATCACATCCAATTGAGACCCAAAATTCATGACAGTATTTTGGAAAAGTCTACAAGAGACCATGGGAATAAAGCTACAATATAGTACCATGTATCACCCGCAGACGGATGGTCAGTCGGTGTCGTGACCTTCCCAAAGGTGAAATACCATGGGAAGACTAATGGATTACTAAATCCAAAGATTTAGTATGGATTCTCCCAAGCCCAACCAACTGCAACTTGGTACTCAAAATTTGACCTATTTAAACATGTAATTTTATTCAATTAGGAGCCGCCACTAATCAATTGGGATTGATTAGAAACCCAAGTAAAGTATGGGAGAATACTTTACTTCTGCAAACCAGAGATTCAATAGGTTCGGGGACATGGTTACACTAAGTTAAACTAGCGCCCTTTCGGTACAATTTCTCTTTAAGCTTCAAAAATATATAGATATTTTTTTGGCAAGCAATCTTAGTTGATTTTAACCTAAGCCACTAATATGGAAAAGAGTAGTCATGCGAATCACAATTAATAACATTTAGTAAATCCAAAAGGATGAATATAAAAATCCATGATCAACCTTCAAGCAAAATAAGCTATAACTAAAATGCATGCCCTAAACATAAATTCTAAATGGGATGATATCTACTTTTTTTTGGATTTTTCTAAAATTAATTATATATATAACTCTAGTCTGGATTTAATATGCATGATTTTTACTCTAATGACATATGACATGTAATTTATCAAGACCCAAGACAGAAAATCACAATAATCAAAAATCTAATCCGACGTCTCTCGGCTCAGTACTTTCTGATTATTGAGATTTTTTTAACACAACACAAAAACTTCACCTAATTGGAATATGCCTAATATCTTAGGGGAATCACATTAGCAGTAAATGAATTGCGAATTGAGCAATTTGATATTCATGCAAATAAAAGGGTTTGGGAATTACCTTGATGATCTTTTTTTCAGTTTTCGTAGGCACTTGTCGATAGCTTTCTATTGCTAATGACAGCACCTGCACAAAGATAAATTAAAGAACAATTGCAAGAGAGATCACGTCCCAATGTGAGATCTAGTCTGGTCGAGTGTGGATGATCGCAAAGATTCGGCATAAAGCAGCCACGCCAAACTCACAGCAACTACGTTCTGTCCAGCAACAAAAATAACAAAGAAACTGGTCAGCAAAACTACTTCGTTGACCCTGAATTGGACGTAACCCTTGTGCAGCGAGCAGGAATGAACGATCTGCGATTAACAGTGAAACTATGCAGCAAAGGGACACGGGCAGCAGTAGCGATGAATAGCAAAAGAACAGCAGCAACACAGCAGCAGTGAGCAACGATGGACAATGACGAATGACCGTGACGTAACAATAATGAACAACAAACGAGTACGTCTTCGTTCGAGGCTCACTAGGTGTGAACACCGAAACAAAGAAGCACCGTTTCAGCGGGATGAAACCATATGGCTACGGTAATAAGGGCACACCCCAACAAGTGGAAAAGATTGAGTCTTCATCATCTCTTTTGCTCAGGGTGTCCACGATCTCCTCCTTCTCTCCATGCATAGCCGCTTCCTTTTTCTATTGTGCCCCACTCTCTCCTTTGGGAATTCTCTCCAAGCGTTCCCTCCCTTCATCGAGAGCGTAGGGTCCTTTTTATAGGCAGAAGGGTCTGAGCCATCAAGGAAAGAAAGCGAATTTTATTTCCTCTTGGGGATGCTTTAAAATATATTCCACTTTCCTTGTGTATTGCACGTCCATGCGCCCTCACTGAAGAATGTGCACATCTTTCCTTCTTTGAAGAAAGAGACATGTTGCTCAACATATGCTCTTCACGTGCAATAAATCTTTTCATGCTCACTTTCATCACCTTTGTGCACATGTTCGTCTTGAATCGCAAAATATGAATATTCTTCGCCAATTTTATTTCTTTAGACCAAATATCAGCCCCCAGATTGACCCAACATTGCCGAAATTCAAGATTGTAATAGAGTTGTTCGAATTCTGAATCTTGCAAAGATGAGCTCGCAATTTATCCTTCTTACATTGATGATATATGAATATATTACCTGAATCTATGAAAAATCCACCGCCACATCATCGAATAGTTTGAAATATATCAATCTTCCCATTTGTCAATCCTGAACGGGCTTGGCCAAATTTTCTCTTATTGTGGGCTTAGTCCAACTTATTAAGTTAAAGCTTAGAACCATCAATTGGAGTCCATCCGTTACCAGTCCAATGTAAATGCAATAATAATAAATGCTCCTAAAACTATATGCTATGCAATCCAGTTCTAATATTTTTTGTTTAGGGGTTAAAGTTAATCCCTAAATTTTTGTGTATTAAACTACGAATGATCAATCAAAATTTAGGTGTTAATAGCTATCTCTTTTTGAAGGTGAGCTCGTATAGGTTTCCTTCAAAGATAAATAACACCTAAATTTAGACCATACGATGAAAGCAGAATGAGTATGCAAATGCTCACATGGTAACCTTCATTAGGAATGGATTCCCATTTTTGAAATGCAAGGTCATGCAATAAAGAAATGCAATGCAAGTGCAATGATCTTAATAAGAATGGTGGTTACAATGCATTTGCGCTAAAAATAAAAATAAATACATTCCTATCATCCCTTACCTTGAGATTAGGAAAAGCATACTTGGGTACGAAATGATTTCCATGAGACTTGCAAAACATTTGAAGATCTGGAATTCTCATCAAATTTCAAAAGAGATTAAGCATTTGGAAATCACATCCAGTACTTATGGGCTCAAATATCTAGAATTCACATTAGACATTTGAGAATACTTACTGAACACTTGGAAATCACATCAGGTATTTAAAATGTTCGAACATCTGGAATTCACATCAGACATTTGAAAAAATTCACTAAACATCTAGAAATCATATCAGGTATTTAAAAGTTCGAACATCTTGAATTCACATCAGACATTTGAAAAAATTCACTAAACACCTGGAAATTACATCAGATATTTAAAAGTTCAAGTACAAGGAATTCTCACCTAATACTGAAATTTTTTTACATCAATTGGAGCCCATTCATTACTAGTCCAATGCAAATGCAATAATAATAAATGCTCATAAAACTATATGCTATGCAATCCAATTCTAATATATTTTTTTTAAGGGTTAAAGTTAATCCCTAAATTTTTGTGCATTAAACTACGAATGATCAATCAAAATTTATGTGTCTACAGTTGAAAAGGATGATCCAGACACTCGAGGACATGTTGCGGGCTTGTTTTCTAGATTTTAAGGGGAGTTGGGAGGAACAACTCCACCTAGTTGAGTTCGCCTACAACAATAGTTACCAATAGAGCATAAAGATGGCTCCATTTGAGGCGCTGTATGGTAGACCTTGTAAAACCCCACTTTGCTGGAACAAAGTAGGTGAGAGAAAAATTATGGGACCGGTGCTAATCCAACAGTCGATGGATATTGTCCAAGTGATTTGAGATAGGTTGAAGACAGCTCAAAATCGCCAGAAGAGCTATACAGATAAGTGGCGTAGACCGTTGGAGTTTCAAGTTGGTGATCACGTGTCCTTGAAGGTGTCGCCAATGCGAGGTACTTTGCAGTTTGGCAAAAAGGAAAAGCTGAGTTTGAGGTCTGTGGGATCCTTTGAAATTTTGGAAAGGATTGGGATTTTGGCTTATCGCCTTGCATTGCTTCTAAGATTGGCGCAAGTGCATGATGTCTTTCATGTGTCAATGTTGAGAAAGTACGAGCCAGATCCAACTCACATGCTAAATTTTCATGAAATAGACATGGACGATAGGATGTCGTATGTGGAAAGATCAGTGTGAATAGTGGATCAAAAGGAGTGCAAGCTGCAGAACTACACGTTTGCCTTGGTCAAGGTGACATGGCAACATCATGGAACGGAAGGAGCCACGTGTGAAAGCGAGAAAGTAAAGAGGCATCAATACTCCCACCTGTTTGAAGAGTTGAGTAGTAACATAAATTTTGAGGATGAAATTTCTATAAGAGGGGAAGAGTTGTGACATTCTAGAATTTCCGGAACTATTTTGGGCTTGATGAATACCTAAATGGATCGCCATCATTTAATTGTCACCACAGCAAACTTGCAAGCTACCTGTCTGTCCTCTTGTTCTTTTCATTTAACGAAACAAGTTAGACTCCTTCATAGAATGCATGAGAGTTGGCATGTATGAAGAAGAGTGCAATGACGGGCATTCGTTGCATGGCTCAAAGAGAGAGAAGAGAGGGCCATGTTGAATAGAGAAAGGGAAGATGGAGTGCGATCTGGAGCATGACCATTTCTCCTGTCTTGCTCCTTCCTCTTGCCCCGATTGAGCTTCCTCTATAAATCACGAACAGAAAGTCAGAAGACAGCGAGAGAGAGCTCTTAGACCACACGAAAGAGATTGAAAAAAGAGAGTGGAGAGTTCTTCTCCAAAGATTTTAGAGTGGTTTACTTGTTGTAATTATACCCTATAATGCTCTAGTCAGTTAGATTATTGTGAGTAGAATTTGTGTAATTTCCTAAGTGAGATTTTACTAGGAATTGTGAGGGGTTAAATACTAAGTGAGTTATTGAGTGCAATTGAGGATTAAGAAACATCAAGAGAGTGTTTGAGAGTACGAGCAATTACGATTATTATTGCATCGCTTGTTTTTATAGTGGAATTTTGTGTTGTTCTTCTTATGAACATATGTACCGATATTCATACCGAAACACGTAGATCTAATGTTGAATTTATTTCCTTCCTTTTGTCCACTATCCAATTTGCTTGCCCATATTTTCACAATAGGTTATATATATGAGACCGCATCTTTGGGATAGGAGGTCGGCCACGTCAACAATCTCTAATACCGAAACCTTTGCTTTCATAGAGTAACTAAAAATTAATGGCTAAATTTTAGCTAGAAAGGTTCACTAAAAGAGAAAGAAACAAAAAGATATGCTTCCATCAAAGTTAGAGAAATTGATGACAATCCAAATTGTGCAATTACGGGACAAATAACACAGAAATACACAAGTAGTACTTCAATTCCAATTACTAAATATACCTTTTTTATGCAATGATGCTTCGGCTTTTTATGAATCTGTGCTCGTTTTATGGACAATGCTTCCCAATTGCATTGACACTCTCTCTCAGCACAGACTTCTGCACCTTCCCTGTGGAATTCGTCGGCAAGTCCCCGAACCACACCGATTTCGGAATCATTGCCGTCTTTTGCAGCTGCTCCTCACAAAACTTTATTATCTCCCCGGAGTTAGAACACTTCCCTTTCTTCAACTTCACGAATGCGCATGGGACTTGCCCCGCAACGACGTCGTTTTGAGCAACAACGGCAGCTTCCGCAACTTTCGGGTGGCTCAACAAGACGGCTTCTATGTCTAATGTGCTGATCAACTCCTTCCCTAAGACTATGGCGTCCCTCGCTCGGTCCTTCATCTCTATGCAACCGTCCACATGCCGCACCCCAATGTCCCCGGTCCTGAACCACCCGCCAGAAAAGGCCTCCCGCGTTGCCTCTGGGTTGCCGAAATAGCCCGCCATGAGAGTGTTTCCTCGTAGCATGACTTCTCCGAAGGTTTCCCCATCGCTTGGAACGCTCTGCATGGTGGTCGGGTCCTTGACATCAGCAGCTTCCAGTGTGATGTTGTGGAGACCTTCTCTATATTTCAGGTTATGATCGTCGTGGTTGTCCTCGTGGTGGTGCTGCCATGACCTCCAGGGTCTGATGAGGGCGGGCCCCAGGGCTTCCGTCATGCCATATCCCTGGACGATGTTGAACCCAAGTTCTTGGACTCGCTCGAGGACGCGAGTCGTCGGGAATGTGCCAGCGATGATTCCAACCACCACGGAAGGCAGTGGCTTTTGGTCGACCGGTGGGGATTCAGCAATCATGTTTAGGATATTGGGTTTACCTGTCGAAAGGGATTAAAAAAAGAAAATTCTATTTTTTCATGAGTGATTTCGCATGAACCTAACATGATCCATAATTCCATATTACATGTTTCAAAAGCTTAGGCATCCTATATACTTTTTAATGCGAATGATTTATTTAAACTTTTTTAACTTAAGCATTCTTACCCTTAGACTCCGTTCAAGATGTCATGCTCATGATTCAACAGGACTGTCTCTATCAAAGTTAAAAAAAATAAAAAAATGGACCATTACCGCAGAGATGAGTGACCTTGTGGAGCTGAATGGAGTCGAAGATGATCTTCGCCGACATGTTCCTAATGCACACATTGATGCCTCCGAGCGCCGCCATCGCCCATGTGAAGCACCACCCATTGCACCTGAACATGTCCACCGTCCACAGGAACACAGGCGACTTCCCCATGTCGTATCGGAGGATCAGCCCTAGAGAGTTCAAATACGCCGCCCGGTGGCTGTATGCCACTGCCTTGGGCGTCCCGGTTGACCCCGAAGTGAAGTTGACCGAGATGGGATCGCACTCATCAGCCGGACTCACGGCTTGAAAATCGCTCTCTCCCGTAGCTAGGGTTTGTTCATACTCTGGAACCTCAAGGTCACATTGGGTTCGATGGTCTGGTGAGACGTCGTGGATTGCAACAAGGAGTGGCTTGTGATCATAGTGGTTTTCTTGGAGGTGCGTGTTGTTCATGTTGTCGATGACTTTGGAGACGAGGTGTGCAAACTCGGAGTCGACGAAGATGATCTTGGGTCGCAAGCGGTGAAGGATGATCGTCAAAGCGTGCTCNCTAGGGTTTGTTCATACTCTGGAACCTCAAGGTCACATTGGGTTCCATGGTCTGGTGAGACGTCGTGGATTGCAACAAGGAGTGGCTTGTGATCATAGTGGTTTTCTTGGAGGTGCGTGTTGTTCTTGTTGTCGATGACTTTGGAGACGAGGTGTGCAAACTCGGAGTCGACGAAGATGATCTTGGGTCGCAAGCGATGAAGGATGATCGTCAAGGCGTGCTCGTCAAGGCTTACGTTGAGCGCGGAAAGAGTCGCGCCTGCCATTGGAACCGCGAAGTGGAGCTCGTACAGTGCAGGGACGTTTGGCGCCATAGCCACAACCTGCATGGACATAACAACGAATCGTCAGCATAACATCACCGAACCGCCACGTTTGATTGTTGTTCAGATAATCTCGTTCCTCATTTCCAAAAACAAACCCCATCATCAGACTCATTGCCCTCAGACGAGTCAGACTTTGAAAATTTGTCACCAGAAGACTCGGGAATCCGCACCACGCATCGCCGCGTCATGGGCCACCGATGCCGTCACCTGTAAGTGCCTTTTTCGAAGCAATAGTTGGATATTATAAACAAGGTCCGCCAGAAACAGGTTCCTCGTCCTCCGACGAGTCCAACCCAGCAAACGAAGTTGCCGAATCCCTTTTACATGCCCTCATGCGCCGCTTAAGTCCTCTGTGTGTGAGATTCACGCTCTGGTGTGCCTCGCATGTAGTTCAAACAAGTGACGTCATCTTACACGTCAGTGCCACTTTTCAACCAAGTTGTCTGCCATGTCATTATCTGATGTCATCCTCTACGTCACTCCTTAGCCTAGTTGTCTGCCATGTGTCTAGCGCGTCATCCTAAGATTATTATCGTCGTGTTGACCGACGTTGGTCAAATCAGTTTGAACCGTTTCTGACTGATTCTTGGCATTTTTAGATTGGTTCTTGAGGTATTTCAAAGTCTCAACTCTATTTTTGGTTTTATTTTCTCCATAACAGCTTGGCAAGTACTAATTTTCTTTGAATTTCTTATAGAATTTATTGGTTTAGTCCGGTATATTGCATATCATGGATAAATTTGAAGTCTCAATACCCATTCAGACCATCTTGAATAGATCAAACGATTTTTTTATGGGCTCAAGAAATATAAAATTTAAGAGGATATAGGCTTTAGTGTTACGTCATTGGAAATATTCTCGAGCCTATTCAAGCTATTGATGAGATTGATGATCAACTTAGTGAACGTTTAGAGGAATCGGATTGCAAGAATTATTAGATATTCACATGGTTTAGAAAAACTTCGATTCCATCTATTATACTTCTCTTTGATCACCTAAATACAACAAAAGAAGTCCGGGATCTTCTTGCCAGTTGTTACTCCACATTAGACAATGCTTATCAGTATTAAGTGTTAGGGAATTTACATCGCATGTGTTAGAAAACAGATCGGCCTATTAACAACTTTTTATCTATTATGCACGTTATATAGGATCAACTAGCTTTATTTGAGCCTGAATGGGAGACGACTTCTAATGTTCGTAACTTTGTTGAATATCATGATCGTATACGTATTATGCAATTTCTAATAGCACTTCATGATGAGTTTGAATATATGTGAGCTTCACTTCCACATCGAGATCCCTTACCTCATCTTGAGGTAGTTGTCTCGGAATTTTTTACTAAAGAGACTCAACTTTCTACTTTAAAGGTGCAATGCACTACGCTATTAGTCTCCATTCTTACAGATGCATTGCTCGCCACTTTTGGTTCCTCCTCATGGTGCAAGCCTTATTGTACTATTTGTCATGGACCTCATTATCGTGCATCCAATTGTTATCAACTACAACCTAAGCAACTTAACAACCGATCCTAGTTCAGAGGTCTGCATGCACATTTATCCACCATTGCTATTACCATTGAGGATTCCTCCAACAATTCATTTGTTACTCTATCATTAGATGATCTTGGGTCCACAGTTCATTCCATCATTCAAGAATCTAGTACTTTTAGCTCCTTTGTACCTAACCCTTCTACTTTGCCAGTTACCATAGGTAATCTTGATTTGTGGTTCTTTGATTCTATTTGCGGTAATTCACATGATCTCCAATTTCAATTTATTAGAGTCACTGTCATATACTTCATGATACATTTATGGTTTTTACATTTATGTCTCTAAGATGATAGTTAGTCATACTGGGCATGTTTCGACGTCTAAATTGCCCTTGCATGATACATTTATGGTTCCCAAACTCTCACTAAACTTGATATTTGTGGAACAACTAGGTGAACTTGGTTTTTACATTTATTTCTCTTCAAATGATTGTCATGTGTAGGATCCACGGATGGGATGGACAATTGGGACAGGCCATAAAGTGGATGTTTGTTTGAACTTGTTTCATTAAAGCTTCCTAACTCCTTCACTCATTGTGCTGCCACAATATTATTTGAAATTTGACATTCTTGATTGGGTCATTCTTCTTTCTCTAGTTTAGGTCCTAAAATTTTAAGTGGCCTTTTAGGTTCCATTGACAATAAAACTTTTGACTGCTTGCCATATAAGTTGGGAAAATATCATGGTTTACTATTCAATATTAGTGAATTTATTTCTTATATTCCCTTTAATCTAATTTATTCTGATATTTTGAGATCATCTCCTATTCCCACTATGGGAGGATCTCCTTATGCCATGGAACATAGAGACTAAGAGTTCCTTAGAATTCTTTCCTACAACAATACTATAATTCGTCGGTCTTGGCTAGGGACTTCCCAACAATATGGTTGAGTAGAGCATAAATACAGCCATATCTTAGATATTGTAGGCACTCTTGTAATCTCGGCATCTTGTCCAGAACACTTTTGGGGAGAGGCCTACCAAACTAATATGTATACTATCAATTGTAGGGGGTGAGTGATTCTAAGTTCCAATTCTAGGTTCTTTATAGGTTCTGCTTATAACTTGAAACCTACTCTTGGGTACAGGTTACTCATTTGTTGAAACTTGGAACTTACTCGTTTGAACCTAAAACCTAGAATTTACCCCGTTATAGGTTCTAAGGTCAGTTTTGGGTTCTAATGGGCTCTTTAATTAAGCAAAACGAAAATAAATGCAACAATAAAAATGAAAAAGAATTTTGTTATTGATTGTTTAAGAACAAGTATCCATATGTACCTGTCGAATAGTATTAAGGAAATTTTACGGTTTTCAATATACCAATTGCTCTTGTATTATATATCATCTTGAAAGAAACAATTGCTTGAACATAACTACATTAAAGAAGCAATTGGAGCTTCCAATTATCTCATGGTCTACAAAAATAAAATTCTCAATTATAAAATGGAAGTCCAAACTAGTGATTCCAAATTATACATTCATCATCAAATGTCATTAAATACCTCAAGATCGCATAAAGATATAAACTAAGAAAAATACAAAAACTAGTTCTAGGTTCTAGATTTCAAGTTCTACTAACCTAGAACGATCTAAAACCTAGAACCTACCCGTTGAAACAGGTTTTCCAAATTTTGGAACCTTGAACCCATCTTACATATCTTTGATCCTGGAACCTATAGATTCCCATCGGTTTTGTTCTCGGGTTCTAGGTTATGCTCTAGAATCATGTTCACCCCAAACCAATTGTATTCCATCACCTACTATAGGCAATGTTTCTCCTTACAAGCGCTTATATGACAATGTTCCTAATTCTAATCTACTTTGAGTATTTGGTAGTACATATTTTGTGCATCTTCTCCTTATTGAATGCATGAAGTTAGAATCTCATGTTTGCATATGTTGCTTCCTTAGATGGCATCAGGTATAAATAGTATAGATGTTGGGATCATATCACAAATTGACTTCATGCATCTCAACATGTTGCCTTCAGGAACATTAGATATTCTCGTCTCTCTATCATTTTTCATCCTCTCCAACTAATTGCTTCTTCACTAATCCTTCAATTTATTTCCTAAAGATGACACATTTGAATCTTCCTCTTTGGAATTATCATATCCTAATCTTGATGTAGGTCTCTCAGGTAATCCTACTTCTGTTGCTGCCAACATGTTTGCACCATTCGCGGATTCTCCACACTTAGACATTCCTTCTTCAACTCATGTAATTAAAGCTTCTGTTTAGCTTTGTATTTTTATTGTTTTTCTACTATTACTTCTTTTCACGAGCCTTGCATATATAAAAAAAGTTAGTACTAATTCTCTTTAGCGGCAAGTAATGGCGGATGAGTTGCAAGCGTTGAAAAAAACTTATACCTTGGATATGGTTTATTTGCCTCTTGAAAAGTCAACTATAGGTTGCAAATGGGTGTGCAAGATCTAAATGAAAGTAGACGGTATAGTGGAACACTACAAAACTAAACTAGTAGCAAAAGGCTTTTTTCAGGAGTATGACATTGACTATGATGAGACGTTTGCTCCAACATCTTACTTCTGTTTGCAACCTCTTTCCTGTTGCTACTATTAAGTGATAGCCTTTATTCTAGATGGATGTCAACAATGCATTCCTCTAATGGGGATCTTATTAAGGAAATTCATATGGAGCCTTCTCCTAGATATACTCATACCTTTAATAAAGTGTGTTGACTACACTAAGCATTATATGAATTAAAGTAGGCTCATTGTGCATAGTATTCCAAGTTTAGTTCCATTGTGGAATGCCACAGATTTACATTTAGTCCCTATGACGATACTCTCTCTCTTCAACACGCATCTCATGGGTATATTCTGATATTCTTAGGTGTTGATGACATGGTTATCACTGTGTTGATCATAACGGTATTATGAAACTACATGAGTATTTAGTCAACAACTTGAAATGAAAGATCTTGAACAACTCAGTTAATTTTTAGGCTTAGAGGTTGCTTCAAATCCCTCTGGCTATTATCTTTGTCAAGCAAAATATGCTACTAATCTCCTTTCTTGGGTTGGGCTTACTGATGACAAGATAGCTACAACTCCTATTGAGACTAATGCCTAATTTGATGACAAAGATGAGACTCCTCTTTCAAAAGCTACACTTTATCGACAGTTGGTTAGCAATCTTGTATACCTCATGGTTACTCATCTTGACATTGCTTATGTTGCTCATATAGTAAGTCAATTCATGACTCTGCTGCAAACGACTCACTTTGCTGATGATCTTCAAATTCTTCACTATGTCAAGGATACCTTATTTCATGGACTTTACTTTTTGCTAACTCAACGTTAGAGTTGACAACTTAATTTAATGTTGACTGGGCTAGTGACCCTCTTGATCGTTGCTCTACTACATGCTACTGCTTCTTCTTAGGAAACTTCCTTATTTCCCAAGCAGAGTAAGAAAGAGACTACTGCCTCTTGATCTATTATAGAAGCAGAATATTGTACCCTTGCTAATACGACATCAGAATTACTATAGTTGTTGAGCCTATTAGAAGACATGGGAGTCCCTCATGATGGTGCAACAATCATTTATTGCAATAACGTGATTATTATCCAAATAGCACATGATGATATTTTCCATGAGTGTACCAAACAATATTGAAATATATTGTCATTTCATACGCTCTTACATGCTTCGTGGTACTGTCCATCTTGTTCCCACTTCATCAGTTGATTAGACAACTAATATTTTCACTAAGGCACATCCATCTAGACGTTTTCAAGATGATTTCTCCAAACTCCATCTGACCTCTTCTACATCACCTTGAGTTTGAGGGGGAAATGTTAGACATAATGTTGGAGATATTATCTTCCTTGATTGAATCTAATTGATTGTATTTGATATTGCAATATTTTGTTGTTTTATACAGTTACCTAGAATAGTTTGTAAATAAACTCTTGTATCATCAGTGTTCTCTTTTTTGCTTTATTTTAGCTCAAATTAAATGTCAGAAAATTTTCTCTGATATTATCAAGGGACAGTACTTTTGAATAAATGTTAATATCTAGAAAATCAACGAACAGTCCAAGTTATTGGCCCTAGACTTCCTCTGAGTCATCGCCCTGATCAGATCACCAAAATAACTTTGGCCTCTAACTATAGATCAAACTCCACATGGAAGAAGCACGTATCTTCCACAATCTACACGCCACAAAGAGCACGTACGTAATGGAACAGCACCCACCAAGCTATCCCTCAAGTCAGATCTTGATGACCATGGAAAGCAACAAGATTTGTGGCTACCCACAAGATGATATCATCTATGCAATTCTTTAGGGTTTCGTCAAATTTCGCTGAAGCTTCCTTTATGAGAATAATCAATATGAGATGAAGACAATGGTGCAATCCTTACCCACAAAAAGGGGAACAGATAAGTCCCATTCAATGCCTTATTTGATTACGTAGCGCCCACCACTATGACTTCGTGCATCATCCCCACCATAGCGAGTGTTCTAAAGTCTCTCCATGTGAGACGATTGGTAATAACTGAACTATCACGTCAGTTATTTTCGGTAGAAATTTATCAGAATGACTAAATTGGAATTTCACGTAGAAGTTAATGATTAAATTGACAAAATTGAAAAGTTTAGAATTGAATTAACATCTATACAATAGTTGAGGACTAATTGGATACTTTTCCCAAGCAGTAAGTATTCACACCTTTCTTCAATTTTATAGCTTGGAAATGTTATAGTAATAAAGACTGATTTAGTAAATGAAGAAAGACCCAAACCCTAGGCGAGAGTAGTGATACAATGGGACAAATTTCATTTAGATGTTCTACTATCAATAACTTTGGGAATCCTATATAAATTATGACTTTGTATCAAACTAGTTCTCTTTCAAATATCTAACTTTAGCGTTTTTAATCTTCTCCGTTTATGTCTTAAGTCTCAATAAGATATTATATAACCAAGGAAAGTACAATATAATGAAAGTACAATCACCACTATCATTTCGAAGTACCACACAGGGAAGTCTAAAAGATAAGACTAGAGATTACATTGAAGAAAATATGCAGCCGCTGTCGATGTCATGCATGCATGTGTTCTTACGCCTTACACTTACGCATGCATGCGCGTCAGTTTTCATCAAATGAAAACCCATTGTTTCTTTCTTTCTTTTGAAACCACAACTTCTAACTTGGACATGATTGATGTGTTGATAATTTCTGCTTTGTGATCACATAAAACAAAAGGAGAAAAGGCAGAAATTCGATAGTTGTGATCATTAGGAAAAGAGCTCCACGAAACTCTTATGATTTATCTCCTGTATCGTGTGTCATTTCGGATGGCAAAGCAAGGGTTTTAGGTTTTGGAATTGCAAAAATGCTTTGCATCCATTGGGTGAAACTCCCGAGTGCCTTGCTTATCTATAATAATTAGTGTAATGGGTCCATTAAAGGAAGGAAGTCAGACATATGCGAAACTGTTTTAAATATTAAATATTGTCTGTGATGTCAATGTCAACTTTGATGTCAATTTCATAAGAACTGATGCCATTAACTATAGATCGCCTGGCTTTATGGCTTTGATGAGAAAGTGCTAAGAACATTGAGACGAAGAGCAATCTTTTAAGTCGGGCCGAAGTCAACTAAACAAGGTCAAGGCCGATTATGAATATTGACCGATTAATAGAAAATGTAGGGTGTTAGTAAGAAAGGAGTAAACAGTATGTTGACTAGCATATCTAATATATATTCACTATAGATACAGTTAGTGGTTAAGGATTCCGATGCTTTTGTTCACAATCATCAAGTTTTTGTTTCTTTCTTGATTCACAATCATCTGTCAATTCGAAATATAAGGACTCCGATGTTTGACCAGGACAATTGATTAGTTGACGAGTAATAATTTTCGTTGTCCTGTAGACGATTTAAGGAGAGCGATTTTCTAGTAAAACAACTCCATGCCCTTTACACTAGTTTATAGGTTCCCTTATTTATAAGCCTTAGATTTCTATGCTCCTTTGCCCATGGGACACACATGTTGGAATCTATGCTTGAGGCCTTTATTGTCGAACCGACCTTTTCGTGTGGGAGAGTTTTAAGATATAAATATAGTATGCTAAGATTTTGTAGTACTGTAGTCAACTATTCTAAAAATTTAAACTGTTAAATAAATGCGTTGTTTGATATTTCAGTTTCAATAATCCCTAACATGCTTAGGCTTGACTTTGGCCTAAGCGTAAAGCATGGAAGAATGTAATAAGTGAGGCAAATAGAGGCCTAGAATATGTGAACTCAGGACATCCTTTTTTAACACAATGTTGAGATTTTTGTGGGACTATAAGTATCTAAAAACTCAAACTGTTAGATGAATGGATAATTTGATATTTAAATATTCTAACACACACACCATATTCAGAAATTTTCAAAGTAAACTATTGCACACTGAATTCTACGCAATAATGGCTCAATAAGGTCATTATATAATGGTAAAAGAGTAGGATGTCTTGACGTCCAATCTTTACAAACATTTTCTTTGCTTATTATTATTTCACCCATTAGTCTTAGGTGAAATATCAGTCTACATATGAAGGGAAGTGTTATAATATTTGAATAATACATCACACTTTTATCTAATGGCTTAACTTTTAAAAAAGTTGGAAGCTTGAATTCCAATCTTTACAAACATTTTCTTAGCCTATTATTATTTCACCCATTTATCTTAGGTGAAATACCATCCCACGTATGAAGGGAAGTGTTATAATATTTGAATAATACATCATGTTTTTATCTATTAGTTTAATATTTTAGAATAATTATCATTGGTGTTATACAATTTTTACAAAAATGTCACGGGTTGATCCACAACTAAAGCCACAACCCTCGGAGAAGCCAAAGGTAGAGTTAGATTCTCCTACTCTAACTCACGACATGTCGATCAAAGCACTCTTCCCTGAAGTGGAGTACGTGCTGCGTGCCATGCCTGAGTTGGAGAAGGGATCATACGTCCATTCCACTAACAACCCTTGGAGAAGCCAAAGGTAGAGTTAGATGCTCCTACTCCAACTTGCGACATTCTCGCGACATGCTAATCAAAGCACTCTTCCCCGAAGTGGAGTATGTGCCATGTGCCATGCCCAAGTTGGAGAAGGGATCATATGTCTAACCAATTGTGGACCATTCGAGATGTTGGGAGCGCATAGTAGAAATCCAATACCTTCATCTAGGGAGATCTCCAAAGGGGAAACCCAACTTTGAGCCTATGAATATATCTAGTTAGACTCACCTTAACTCAAAAATTTAAGCCAGTGAGTTATGGGCCAACTAGGATTTATTAACTGCTTCACACCACATCAATTCTTCGATATGGGACTACTTCTCTAACACAACTCATACATGTATCCTAATAATCTCCCCATCATGTGTGAGTTCCACTGTTAGGTCTACTCCCCTTTAAATTAGATATCATTCTAGCCCAACATCATCCTCATGAGCCTGCATTGTTACACCACAATGCCCACCTGCCTAGAAACCATAACTATCGGCTCTGATACCAGTTGTTGGGAGCATGCAGTAGAAGCTCAATATCTTCACTTGAGGAGATCTCTAAGGGGGAGACCGAAGTTCGAGCTTGTTAATATATTCAGTTGGACCCACTTTAACTCAAAAGAAGAAGCCGGTGAGTTATGGGCCAACTAGGATATATTAATTACTCCATCCCACATCAATTCTCTGATGTGGGATTATTTCTCTAACACAACTCACACATGTAACCTAACACGAGAAGCTATTCGAGACACCATTCAAATTGGTAAGGGCCAAGCGGAACAAGAAGAAGCTAGCTAAAGCTCGTGCCAAGAAGAACTATCTCAAAGCCATGAGCGCCGAGGACGTCGTTCGAATGAGTGGGGGAGAATGTCAAGGATTCAAGATTTTCGTGATCAACGAATTATGCATGATCGAGGAAGAACGACCAAAACACCCTTGGTATTCTCAAAGTGCTTCTGAAACGTTCTTAGGGACGGGCGACACGGTAATTATGCTGTGGTCTAGAATTCTCTTGGTGCATGTAGTTGTTAGGTGGGGCGGTACAATTTCGTCCCCAGATGAAGTCTCGATCAATGGTTGTAATCCGAAAGCCTTAAGTATAAGAAATGGTGTTCTCCCCTCATTTGTATCCATCCAATCATTTAGCAATTAAAGTTTCATTATCTTTGTAGAGCTTTTCTTTCTAAACTTTCTCTCTCTATGATTCGGATGAGTTGAGCGATCGATTGATATGAAAAAAGTTTGACTTAGGTGCCAACGATTTTAAGCGATTCAAAATAGTATGAGTCGCCGAACGGTCATGATTCCAAATGATCAGCCTGTGACAATTTGGTGTGTACCAATTAGTAGCATTGACTCGGAGGATTAGACTTCGCCGTTCAATCATGCAGATTTACCCCAACGAAAAGAAGAATTCAGGACTAAAGTGTCGGACCCACATTAGCTGTAAGAGTCCCCTTTGACCTTTATTCTCACAAGAGAAAGAAAAGGTTAAAAGGGCCTATGAGTTAAAGATGAAGAAGTTGACTCCCCTTTAACTCCTTCGAGTCTAGGAATGATTGGAATATGATGACATCTGGCCCCCATTTTATACTCGTTCAATGACGCGCAGTATGTAACGTGACGGCCTTATACTTCTAACTTGGGGATTGCGACCTGAGCAAATCAAGGAGAACTTCATGCGAGGTCCATCTTCACCAGTTCATACGGCTCGTTTATTTTTTTTTTCTAGAGATGGAAACATGCCATAATTCACAAGATAATATGTTGGCACATGAGCTTACGCCAAAATTTAGGAATCACTAACTTGGGCTCACGCTAGTTCAGTTTGATCAAGGTAGATGCGTCGTCAAAGCACATGAACTCAAGAAAATGCGCAAGTACATTAATTTAAATTTAGAGATCGAGTAAAGTTCTCTTTGACCCAAAATAGTTTTTTTTCTTTTTCATTAAACAAGAGAGTAAACACGCTTTTTGATTAAGCAAACCGTTTTGATTGGGAATTGATGCGTTTATTGTTGTAGAAAAATGTTTTATTAGGAAGTTAGCTGTATACCCAAAATTCAAAACGCGTGGGACACCTCTTCCTGGGTGGGTAAAGATTGAGACTGCACTCTAATGTTTTCACATTATATAAAAAGACAAAAGGATACTCTATCTTTCCAAGTGCAGAGTGGGTTTGCCCTCTTATAGTCAATGTTGACGAGGCTAGAATGCCAATGCGGAGAGGTGCAGGGTCAACATAGGGAAATAATTTACTTAACAATTGTTATATTGTGTAGAGAAAATATTGATCATAATGGATCAACATAAAAGAGTGAAATAATTTATGTAATTTTATTTTTACTGATATAAAATAACTAAAGGGTATTACAATAATTTGAGTTAGTGGAGTAATTTATATTCAATTTACAAGATTTCATCCTTTTTAAATACATTGCTACAACAATCAATGCATTAATCCCGATTGAAAGTGTTTGCTTAATTGAAAAGCGTGTTTATTCTCTCACTTAATGTAAGAAAATTCTCTTTGGAGTCAAAGACGGTCCTACTCGATCTCTAAATTTAAATTAATAAATTTGTGCATTTTCTTGGGTCATGTACTTTGATAATGCATTCACGATGATTAGACCAAACTAGCGTGAAACACAAGTTAGTGGGTCCCTAAATACTATGTTGTCATAAGTTCATGTGCAACATTCTATCTCGTGAATCATGTTGTCCGAGGTCTTGTATTGTTAGTTCTGTATAAGTTATGAATTACCTTATTAAGAGAGGATTCTCAAGTTTTAACCCAACCACCAATGGGTCCTTTTTTTTTTTCAATTACTAGCATATAAATTAGGGGTTCTTACATTTCAAGAGGGTAGTGCTCTTTGATACTATGTTGCGCAGGGGTAACTAGAAACTTAAAAATGGGATTGCGAAGTAATTACGACAGAAAAGAAGAGAAAGGATTTGAAGATATTGGGTTATAATGCCCTTTAAATGCTAATGAAGGAAAAGAGGGGCAAGACTTTCATTCATAAATGTCATTTGCGTATTTAGAGCTTGGCTTGACTTAAACTTTTCGTGGTTTGCTTAATCTAAATCTTATGGCTCATGCACTTTGATCTTTTCTTAAATCCGAAACTTCCAAAACTTCCAAACACACTCAAGTATTGATGCATAACTTCAAATGTATGGTGCATATGTTTTGTAAAAAAATTTGTAATGAAGGAAAATAGTTTCTGGAAAGTCATTTTTAGGAAAATAGAGTTTTCCTTTATTTGATGATATATGATTGAAAATAGTTTGTAATGTTTTGATCTCATTTAGAAAATGATTTTAATCTCACAACTTTATCTAAGGCAAAAAAAATCAAATTTTTGAACAATTTTTTATCTCACCAAATCTGGCGAGGTTGAGCCTTGTCCACCTGCTTGTTGGTCACGGCGATTGTCGAGGCCCAACGACTAGCAGAGGGAGAAGGAAAAAGAAAAAGAAAGAAAAGAAACATAAAAAATTAAAAAATTTGAAATGAGCAACTACGGAAAGTGTTTTCACTTGTTTAGATTTAGGAATTTACTTTCTTAATTTTATTCATATAATATATATATATATATATATATATATATTTCTTAGCTTGGAAGTATTTTCAATTGGCTAGTTATTTTCAACAAACTAAAAGAGTGAAAATCTTGAAAATTAGTTTCCCAAAAACACTTTTACTTAAACAAACACACATGTAATTTGATCATAATTTTATACAATTTGAATATTCAAATTCTAGCAGGAAAGCCAATAAAAAAACAATTAGATTACGCTTTTGTTTTAAATGCAAAACATGCCCTTTTACACAATAGTTGACTTTATGTGTGCATGGTAATTGGCAATATAGTGATTGATTTTGTTCTTTCGTTCCTGGGAACATAATTTGAGCATAAATCCGTATGATAATTTTTTTGTTCTCGAGAATAGATCTGGACCAAAATCAAGGATAAAAAAGAGAGAGTTGATTCTTGTTTCCAAGAACAATTTCAAGAATCAAATCCAAGTTATTTTCTTCTCCTTTTCTCTTTGATTTTCTCCTTCTTCCTCCTAACCTATGATCGGCCTACTGCTACCCCATCGTCGTTTGCCAGCCATTGTTGCCAGCGTTGGTGTTAGCTGGCAAGTGACTGAGCGAGGTCCAGCGAGCTCTTTGGAGGCTTGACTCACAAATCTGGGAGAGGCTAAGCCTCACCAATGGTTGGGCAAGGCTCTCCTTGCCCAGATCTGGCGAAACAAGCCTCATCTAGCTACCGGCAAGGCTTGACCTCAACAATCGCCGTGAGCTGGGCCTAGCCAGGCTAGGGCTAGGTCGAGCCTTATCAGTGGCCTAGTGAGGCTCATCGGGCTGGGTGAGGCCAAGCCTCACGATGGCTAGGTGAGCCTCCAATAAGCTTGCTGAACCTCACTCTAACTTGGTGAGGCTCTAACAAGCTCACCAGACCTTGCCCAGTAAGTCGTTGGCTACTGTCGGCGATAGCGAACGACCATAAGGGAGGAAGAAGTAGAGAAAAGGAAAAAGGCAAAAACACAAAAAGATAAGAAAAATATAATAAAAGAATTTAAAAATTAAAAGAAACAAAAAAATTTAAGAATCTTACCAAGTGCATTTCTATTCTAAAATTTTGGGCAGTTACTAAATGCTTTTAAATGCTCAGAAACTATTCCAGGGAATTGAATAAAAAGAATCATTTTTTAATGGAAATTGTTTTGAAAAATATAATAATTATCATTCACACATTTACCGACTTCTTCTAAATCCTTGCACTTCGATTGTTTCCCTTCATCCAAACAAGAATGTTGTTTAATTATCCTTTATATTCGTTTTAGGTAGGACTAACATGAACTAGGCTGGGTATTATAAATTCTTCCTTGTTTTTGGTCCATGGGATATAGTTTTTTATTCGTGGTGGTTGTATTCGGGCGTGGCAACGCGTTGACCTCGTTCATCTTGACCTAGTTTTGCAGATTGAACGGTTCCACATGGGTTCTCCTTCTCTTGATATGCCGTCCAAGAGGACGAAGAGAGAGAAGGAAACGCAAGATAGCATCTGGTGCACATATATCCGGTGGGATGTTCGCTTGATCCGATGGTTCAAATGCGCAAAATGCACATAAACTCAGCACCGTCAATGCTCGACAAGAATCGTGCCGGGAAGAACAATCTATGTATGGAAAGATCTTTGTCCATTTCAATTTTCTTAGGTTTATAGCTACTCACAGCACGACGATGACAAGTGACCTAATTCCCTCCATTTTAAGCCATAAGCGTTAAGAAAACTAAAAGCTAATAGAAGGAAAACAGAAAGAAAGGGAGGACCCCTTTTCATTTGCATGAAACACGAGGATAAAATTAAAGACAAGGTAAACGAGATAGAGAAACTCACGATATCGCCGCGCGAAATCATCATCCTCATCAGAGCGGAGGCAAGCTTCAAACACCTTTCGTGGGTTTGCCTCCATGTGTACCTCGTATTGCCGTGGATAATGGAAACCTTGTTGCCATAGACGAAAGCTGCTCTCTCTAAGAAGCTTATGGGAGTCAAAGGCACGTAATTCGCAGAGCACTGGAGCAAGCCTTCCATGATATTTCTCTATACGTGTGTTTGGGATCTCTAGCTTGTGAGACAAGGGAGCGTGATGGTATGCATTCACAAAGCGAATTTATATCGCCGTACCTAGTAAATGAATCTTTGAGTTGGATCATTTTCCATATAAATAAAAGGCTAAAAGAGAAGAAGCCGGAATCACTGCGAAAGAAGTACGATGGAGGGAGACTGTGCACTAATAAACACGGCGTTTTAAGGATATGCGCGTTGGATACCTCTAAAAAATATCTTGCATAAAATAAGCTGCTAATCCCTGGAATGAAAATTTATATATCGATCTAAACGTGCATGTTTATGTCACAGAGAGAGAGAGAGAGAGAGAGAGAGAGAGAGAGAGAGAGAGAGCCAGGAAGCAGCAACAATGTGGGTGAACATGGAGTATGATGAAGAGCACAATTAAACTTCGTCTCATTGTTGTAGTTGGTTCTAGATGGATATGTGGGGAAATATCATTAATCTAAAGTTTCAATAAAAATGACTTAAAACAGGGCTGGATAAATATGACCAATCACAGTTATAAAGGTTCTATAGTTTTATTCAAAGCTTTGAGCAATCATTTAGAGGTCTTAGCTAGTAATTTGGGCCGTTTCCCTCTCGATGATGAAGTTTATCCCCATTGTCTCAGTGGCTGACTTGACCCTTACTATTACAAAAAGCAAAGACTAAAAAGAGACCATGACAAGTCAATGGTCTCCCTTATCAGCACTTTACCATTATCAAGTAGTGGAAAGTTTGGAAAATGATAAATCAATGACATGACATAAATGTGAAAAGAGTTTATAGTGAGATAATTACCAAAAAAAATCTAAAAGCTATTGTACGAATGTCAATATCAAAACTTTTTAATTTAGTCAATTGAATTCTAAATTTTTTGATGATTTGCTAATATAGTTATTTTGGTTAATTTTGGCTAGTAATCACAAATGTGGATAATTTTTTAAACTTTTTTCTTATCTTTTTTCCCTTCTTCCTCCATTAGTCACTATGGCCAACGATCAACCTTAGTAGCCTCAGGCTCTTGCAAGGCTTAAAACCGTCATCTATCACCTAAGGCCGGCTGTTGGCCATTGCGAGCATTGGTGACCAGTGGAGGAAAAGGAAAGAAAAGGAAAGAAAAAATTCAAAAAAATTAATTTAATTTGAAAGATAGAAAAATTCAAAGAAATTATTCATGTCAACGCTAACCGTCCTACGTCAGCTATGGAACATGGGATGGCCGGTGTTCACATTAATGATTGCCTGTCAAAATTAGTCAAAAGAAACATTCACAAATTGTCAAAAAGTTTAAGTTTCAGTTAACCGAATCAAAAGATTTATGGATTGACTTGACATCCGTATCATAGTTTTAGAGTTTTTTGATAATTTCCCCATTTATAGCTTAAGATGGAACAAGATGAGACTGCGTGGTCAGCTTCTCATATTACCATTTCGCCCTTCAATTAAGTAAGGGCGAAGGAACACGTTGTCCTTAAAACTACAAGTCGACGTGATGCTAATGTCAAGTGAACATAGGATTTTGGAATTTTCACGTCCCATCTTCTAGTTGTACGCGTTTGCGGAAAAATTGCGCTTGGTTTCTTTCGTAAGACAAAACTCCTTCGAGAATGATCACCGGAGCGACCGCAGCATGCTGATGTTCCAATCGAAACTTTCTTCAGTACCCATTGAAATTATGAATGGCGATACGACTATTTAGGCAATGAGCAATTTTAACGTGTATTTATTTTGACTCGAGTATTAAAAACTATTTTCTCTCCACATTCCCGTCAAAATGGAAAAAGAGAAAATTGCACGGGACTCTAAATGTCAATATTCATGGTCTTTTGTGAGATTGAGGTGTTCGATTTCAACTAGAATTAGGAGTTCTAATGGTATAAGTCGACTTAGCGGGCGAGCTTGGGTTGGGTAGGCACATGTCATTTCATTAATGATATCAATGACCTGTCTTGGGCAAGAAGTGAGTAGACTTGGCATGTGGGCTTGGGTCTAAGGGTATGCAAAATGGATTACTCGAATCGGGAACTGTCAAGGTCGGACTGAGTCAGTTGGTTTGGTGGGGTTCTCAGGAGTATCAATCTTGTTCCTCGTTCCTAAAAGTGAACCAGTGTCTGAGAACCCTGACTACACATACTTTTTTATTATTTGTATTTCTTCAGAAAAATAATGGGTTTAGTCTATTGTTTTTGAAGAAGTAGGGGCCTCTAATTGAACAATAACATATTCAAATGGAAATATAGGATTTATTTCGAGTTCTAAATTTGTTTTTGGTCATGCTTTGGACAATAAGATATCTGAATGGAAACATACAAAAAATAGTGGCATGTTCCATTGAATTGGACCGATTCCCAATCCCTGGTTCTCAATTTTGGAAATTGGTCCTAGCGATCTGATTCTCGGTTCCACCTTGGAATGGGTAATGATCAGCCCTACTTGAGTCAGGTCTACTTAGGCTCAATCTTTTCCGTGACCGTGACATGCTTGTTCCAACACGAACTTGTGAGCCAAGCTAAGTGCTAAGGTTAACCTAATATGAGAAAGCCTAGGCGCATATATTTTTTACATTTTTTTTCAGCTGAAGAAGATAGAAGATGTAGATGTAACTGGAAAAGTAATTTAGAAAGATAGAAATTAAAGGCAACATAACTTTGTATGGATCATAAGAGAAAATTAGTTTGTAATTCAGGACACGGGCATGGAGATCGGATTACTTGGAGGTTTATGAAACATTTTCCAAATTTTGGGAGCTGATTAAACTTAGATATTTAACTTACGTAGATGACTCTCTCTTGAAGCAGTTTGCATATGATTAGTTGGACTTGAACAAATGACTTCTAATTCTCGATTTGGAAATTTCCCAACACCCTAACCAAATATGCCACCCCTCGGAGGTGAAGATCCTGCTCAGACCCTAAATAAATCTCGTGGGAGCCAGTTGGGCAGCCCCGCCATGCCCAGTGTAGAAGTGAGAGGAGTTGAGATTGGATTATTTGGAGGTTTACGAAACATTTTCCAAATTTTGGGAGCCGATTAAACTTAGATACTTAACTTATGTAGATGTCTCTCTCGAAGCAATTTCCATAACAAATGACTTTTAATTCCTGATTTAGAAATTTCCCAACACCCTAGCCAAATATGCCATCCCTCGGAGGTGGAGATCCTACGTAGACCCTAGATTTAGGGCAAAAATAAATCTCGTGGGAGCCAATTAGGGGTGAGCATTGTGTGGGTTGGGCCAGTCCACCCCCGACCCTAGGACCAATCCACACAGTGTTGATCCTCAATTTTTGGAACTGATAACCAACCCTATTGAGTCTAAGACCGAGGACTGGATCGACCCAATGGGTTTGGTCCGGTTCCAGGGTTAACTTGGGACCAATCGATAATTTTTTTCATTTTTTTGTATTTCTGAAAAATTAAACAAATTATTTCAAATTACATATCTATCAATACTATGGTTTTAACTAAACTATAAATACCAATACATAATCAACAAATTTAAAATAATGTAACAATAAAAAATTCACACTTGCTAAAAGTAAGAAACTATAAAAACGATTAAGATTGCTCATAGAGTTGCAAGACGAGCATTGCTCACGAGCAAAAGGAATTTCTAATTAGGGCTTTATTTCTTTCTGATTTACTCAACAACGAGCGAGGATAGTGAATATAGGTGAGCGGCGCAAGCGTCGAGCGACGAGTGGGGTGAGCGTTGAGTGGTGAGCGACTAGAGGTGAGCAAGGTGAGTGTCAAGCGGTAATCGGAGCAAGATTGCTCATGAGTAAAGTTGTTTCTTTTGATTTTACTTGACAAATTAAATACTAAGAGGATAAAGTAGAAAGAAGAGAACAAGAGTACTAGAGGAGAATGCCATTTGAGTTAGGATTTACTATGTAGAATAAATAAGAATATATTATAAATAATATATAAGGATATATTATATATAATATATAAGGCCGTGGTTGGTCCGGATTGGACCAACCCGAAACTCGTAGGACCGATGACCAACTGCATAGTACTGGTCCATGGATCTCAAGATTAAGGACAGACCCAGTCCCCTCGGGAACCGGACTAAGACTAGCAAGGTTGGGTCAACCCTGGATCAATGGTCACCCCTAGAGCTAGTTGGGCAGCCCTGCCATGCCCAGTGTAGAAGTGAGAGGAGTTGATTTTTAACCAATTTTGCTTTTTCAATGCTAGGTGCACAAAATATTCAAGTTTGACAAAGAGTTCAAGTGTACTAATGCAGCATTATGTTAGATTATGTTTCCTCATTGATTGCAGCTCAGAGTTAATTCCGTTTCATTTGAAATCGACACAAGCTCATGATTTTCGGAACACTCGAGTGTTTGCAGGGGCATAGAGACAGAGGAAACAGCCAATGTGACACCTAGATGAACTCGGTCGCCAGGTTTGGAAAAAGTTGGTCGAGCTCTTGGATGGTGTCCCCTATCTACCGTGTCTTTCAAAGCACTAGCCTGGCAATCAGGTCTGTCTTGGCGAGAGCCTAGTCTTGGATTTGTTGAAAATTCTATTTATAAAGCTTATTTTATTAGAGAAACCTATGGAAACCTAGAGACTTTTTGAGAGTGTTGTCTAACGTAATTATAAGCGAGCGAATATTCTGCTCTGTTATGATTGATTCTTGCGCATTTGGAAACACTTGAGCACGAGCACTGCGAAGTATTGTAATTTTTTTGTTGTTGTTTATAGTAGAATCATCTGACCGACCTTTCTTGAGGTCTGGGAGACCGTCAGATCATGTAAATTCCAAGTTTATGTATTATTTTCAAAATTCATTCCTTGATCCAATAGTTTCGGCTGTCCGCGCCAATGCTGTCAGTTGTATTTTTAATTGTTCAGCCTTCTCGAATATGACTTGATAAAGGGAAAATTTCCTCCTGTGACGGTCGCCGGCCACCGGTGTCCGTAGAAAAATAAATGATGCGCTTATAATTTCTAATTTTGATCGAATCAACTCCACGATCCGTGAATCTTTCTAGGAACGCGTGATCTCTCAATTGACCAGTCTTTTCGCGTGCTGCTCATTTTTCGAAATCTTTAGAAAAGTCGAACTTTGCCACTCCATCGTGAGACTCAATAATAGCATCCGCTGCAGAACTTTTTTAAAAGATCTTAATTCCTACTCCTGCTCCCGATACAGTGCATTCGTCAGACTCATTCCAGCAGCAACATGCCTCGATCGTCTCTGTCCTTAAAATCAAATTTCCTGTATAGGTCAAAGTTTCCACGCAGAAATCATTTGATATTTCCTTCTATTCTAGTCGCATTCATTTCCATCATATGCCAAAGTATCTCATATTACGTTTTGTGAGAAATTTATGATGGGTTTGTTAAGAGGCACAGTCAAAATCCGATACTTCATTTAGGGAGATCATGAAAAGGAAAGTTTAAATATAAATTCATGAATATATCAGTTGGATCCCCATAGCTACTCAAAAGATTAAATAAATGAAACATGAGTTGATTGTGATACAATTTCCATTTATGCCACATTCAGATGTGAACCTCAACAAATTTTTTCTCTTGTGTTGGTCATTGGTCGTTGGCGGCCCTCGCCCACTGATAGCCGGTTGTCGGTCGCCGACTACCGGCCCCGATCGCCATCCGCACCCTACCGTTGCCGGTTGCCGTCCTTGCCCATTGGTCGCCGCCGCTATCGCGAAAGAAAGAAATAATTTTTTTTATCATTACCAAACGTATTTCTATTCATTTTCTATTCCAATAATTAAAAAATTTTGTAGTTACTAAATACCTTATTTTACTTAGAAATTGTTCCAAGGAATAGGAATAGAAATAGAAAAGAACAATTTTTCAAAAGAAACTGTTTCCAGGAGTAGAAATATTACCAAACGCACTCTTAATGGCCAGCTCGAATGTGGCTTGTATCGACTGCGACGCGAGTATAAAATACATAGACCGGACAAGAGGCAAAAAGAATGAGAGAGTTAAGTGTTGTTGTGACATTGGTGTCAATGATTGGCCGGTTTAGATGGATATAGAAAGAAGACCTACTGAAATAAAGAAAGACTTGGAAACCAATGCGATGCGGAGAGGAAGTTGTGTCGAGGTTCACTTGAAAACCAAGTCAAATGAACGTGATGTTGTAAGAGGAATGACGACGATTCCATCACCGGCGCCGATCGTGCTTCTTTTTCTTAGATAGTACAAACGAAAAATAAATAAATGATTAAAAGAAATGGGTCTGTTTCGTCGCCTTGCGTTTTGCTCCGTTATTTTTGTCTAAGGCGGTTTAATTTTGTCCTCTTTGGTACCTAAAGCGATAAATTATGTTTTTGCCGACAAATTAACATCGTCTGGCCTTTTTTGTTTTGGTCACAAGAAAATTATATTTATTACTAAAAAACACATGTAAGAAGTAATAAACTATTATGGAAAAGCAAATCGAGGTAGAGTTGAGCCCGGGATACTACAACGAAGCCAAATTCTAGAAAACAAGAGGGATCAATGGTGCACTAACGGGGTCAACTATACACATGTTCCGTAAGAATGGATCCGTCAAGCAAAATAATCAATGGTTAATCGCAAAATCTGATATCATTGCCAGTGAAGAGCACATGCCGGAAATTCATTTTCTAGTAACTACGATGTTGTCATGCGTGCTTAGATTTGGCTCCCTCCATAGCATTGCCGTACGGAAACAACTGAAACAAGTTGAACAAACCCAAATCTAATATTTGAAAGAGCAGATTTTCATGGTTCCATGAGACACTAGAGCACCAATGAAACTAGAAGCAGATGACCTGCACACGAACTCACAATGACATCGAATCTCCAAAAATATATTTATTAAACTTCCAGATTTAAATGGGGAGATGATAACTCATATATTTAAAATTAAATTATGAGAGTTCAAATTCTCATATCTGAAATTAGATCGGGAGAAAAGAAGAAATAATAAAAGAACAAGAAAACTTAAACAAAATCAACAAGAGACGTGGGACTAACTTAATTCCTCCCCCAAGTTGAAGGTTGAAGAAGACGGCGGAGAGAGAGAAGAGAGAAGCAGACAAAAAGACTTTACGATCGTTTTGCTTAAAGGGCAAAAAAGTTTTTTGGTAGCTATAGACGACCAAGGGCGACAAAAATTCCCTCGTTTGCGGAGTCTATGGTTTTGTTGCCCTTTCGGTCGCTATAGCCTTTGGTGCCTAGCGCGAAAATCAAACCGAAAAGGCGACAAAACCATAGACTCAGACAAATAGATAGAGTTTTTGTCGCCCTTAGCTGGTCTATAGCAACAAAAATAAGAGCCAGTTTTTCTTGCCTTAAAGCAAGACGATCTTAAAATCTTTCTCTCTTCTCTCACCTCTCTGTCCATCGTCTTCTTCAACCGTCAACTTGGGAAAGAGTTTGAGTTAGTCTTGCTCTCCTGTCCTTTCTTGTTAATTTTGTTTAAGTTTTTCTTTCTTTTATTATTTTTTCTTCTCTTCTTCTGATCTAGATATGGAAGTTCTCTTCTCCAGGTCAAGTAACTCATTATGACATCACACAAAAAATGAAAAATAATGCATGCGGTTGTACTTTTTAAACCAAAAAGTAACTAAGTTAACGAGTTTATCAATGAGTTACTTATTTAGTAAAAGTAAAAGTAGCACTTACTTTAAACTTCCATGGCTATATTCTTATTTATTATATAGCCCAAAATATTGGAAACTCTCACAATATATAGTTATTGATGAGGATAATTATCAATTTAATCTTAAATTTATAGTATGAAAGTCAATTTAGTTTTAAACTTTCTAATTTGAATAATGTAGTTTTTCGGGTGACGGACAAAATTTCCACTTTGAAAACGCAGACCAATGTTGTTTGTTGTCTGTCCCGACCTTACACGGAAAGGTAATATAGAATTCTTTTTTTAATTTGGGGGCCACCGACGCATCACATGCGAACAAACCAATACAAACAAACATATTATAATAGTCAAGACGTTCATGGAATCTGTTAAAAATTGAAGATGGTCAACGTCAATGTAAACCTAACACGGTGACTCTTCATTGTTTCTGTCGCAGAATCTCAAGATCATCTTCATCTTCACTCTAAATTCTGCCTCCAAGACTGGAATTGTCGTTCTAAGGGAAATCAGGGTTCGACCATGAGGGATTTTTTTTTCTTTTTTGGGGTCAGCAACCATGAGGGATTGATTAGGGGGTTTTGGGGTAATTTCTATGTTTTGCGCAATATGAAGAAATGGCGATGTTTACCTAACAAAAAACGGCATTTTCTATTGAAAATCCTTTCACTTTACGCCATCATCGATACACCTAAAATAATCAATGTTGACTGAATTATCATGTTATATAAATTATGTGAGACTCACATTGATTCGATTAAAATGTTTAAGACTTGACTAATTTATGTACAATAAGTTTAGAATTGATTAACAATTTTCCTCCAAGTTAACCTATGTGATATTCAAAGATTCACTAGTCCATGCCTCCAAAACTCAAAAGCTTGGCATAATTCTCGTTATATAAAGAAATTATATAAGGTACACCGTCGGAGTAATATAACTTTTACAGAAGCAATCATGAAATGGAGTCCCTTAATTACTAATAGGAATTACCAAAATCAACAATTGTATCCATGCCAGTACCAGGACACTACTTGGGTAATGATTGTTTTACTGCCAATGTCCTATATAAAAGTCACTAATATAAATATGATACTTCCTATACTGTATAAACTTGGAGTTCATCACCTGCAAAGGTCAATCACACCATTTTGGAAGGTTCCAATCAAGTGGTAGCACTCATTAATCGACAGATCCTCTTAGATGGGTTGACATCAAGCAAAAATCGCTTTAAATTATGGGGTTTTATTTTGGCAGCTTCAATTTAGCGATTGAGCTCACATGAAGGATATGCTCATTCTTCCAAGAGTTCGTCCCGGTCATCCATGTTTTTCGGATCATAATACTCAGAACTCATCAAAGTCAACTCCCAAATTTTATCTTTTTTCCTTGAAAAGAAAAGTTAGCTCCCCACTACATCTCTCTCACAAACACTATATATATCACATGTCATGTTGTTGCATCGCCTCATCAATTATATTTCTTCATCAATCATGTGAACAAAACTTTTCTTAATAGTCATCCTAATTTGACATTAGAAAATGCAGCTGTTGAAAGTAATGCCGTGTTTTTTTTCCCCATGTTGATATGGCAGCAATACCGGCTAGAGGAAGAAGGAAAGAAAAAAACAAAAAGAAAGAGAAGGAAAAAAAGGAAAAAAATATTTAAAAATTGCCATGTTAGTATTGGTCGGATGGCGTTCACGTTAGTGTCGACTGGCCAATCTAAAATTAAATTGGCACGATTGCAATATGTTTAGAACTGTGTTGGTAATTTTCCTTTTTTATTTTCATGCCGATACCGTATTGGTAGCACTAAGAGAGTTACACATTGTCTCACTATTAGTATCACGCACTTTAATTTCAAGAATTCAGCGGACAAAGTTAAAAAAGAAAAAAGAAGAAGAAGGAAATGAAGAAGTCATCTGTCATACTGTAAGAATGCATGCTGGACTAATCTAAAGCATGAATTTTTTGCCCATGACATGATGAAGAGAAACGCAGACCAATGCTGTTTGTTGTGTGTCCCGACCTTACACGAAAAGGTCATATAGAATTTTTTTTTTTTTTAAATTTGGGGGCCACTGACGCATCACATGCGAAGAAACCAATACAAACAAACATATTATAAAAGAACACGTTCATGGAATGATCACAGTCAAAGTTATGCAGTTCTGTTAAAAATTGAAGATGGTCAACATCAATGTGAACCTAACACGGTGACTCTTCATTGTTTCTATTGCAGAATCTCAAAATCATCTTCATCTTCGCTCTAAATTCTGCCTCCAAGACTGGAATTGTCGTTCTAAGGGAAATCAAGGTTCGACCATGAGGGATTTTTTTTTTTTTTTGGGTTGCAACCATGAGGGATTGTTTAGGGGGTTTTGGCAGTAATTTCTACGTATTGCACAATATGAAGAAATGGCAATGTTTATCTAACATAAAATGGCATTGTTTGTTGAAAATCCTTTCACGTCACGCCATCACCGTTACACCTAAAACAACCAATGTTGACTGAACTATCATGTTAGATAAATTACGCGAGACTTACATTGATTAACAATTTTCCCCTAAGTTAACCTATGTGATATTCAAAGATTCACTAGTCCATGCCTCCAAAACCCGAAAGCTTGGCAAAATTCTCGTTATATAAAGAAATTATATAAGGTACACCGTCAGTGTAATATAGCTTTTACAGAAGCAATCATGAAATGGAGTCCCTTAATTACTAATAGGAATTACCAAAATCAACAATTGTATCCATGTCAGTGCCAGGACCCTACTTGGGTAATGATCTTTTTACCACCAATGTCCTATATAAAAGTCACTAATATAAATATGATACTTCCTATATTGTATGAACTTGGAGTTCATCACCTGCAAAGGTCAATCACACCATTTTGGAAGGTTCCAATCAAGTGATAGCACTCATTAATCGACAGATCCTCTTAGATGGTGTGACATCAAGCCAAAATCTCAATAAATTAAGGGGTTTCATTTTGGCAGCTTCAATTGAGCGGTTGAGCTCACATGAAGGATACGCCATTCTTCCAAGAATTCGTCTTGGTCGCACGTGATGAGTTGACTTTGAACTCATCAAAGTCAACTCCCAGATTTCTTTTCCTGGAAAAAAAAGTCAGTTCCCAATTACATCTCTTTCACGAACACTATACATACATACATACATATATACATAAATACACACACTTATATATATATATATATAATTATATCACATGTTATATTGTTATTATATTGCCTTATCAATTATATTTCTTCATCAATCATGTGAACATAACTTTTCTTAACAGTCATCCTGATTTGACATTAGAAAATGTATTCATAGAGAGAAATGCCATTTTTTTTTCCATGTTGATACCATATTGGTAGCAATATCAACTAAAGGAAGAAGGAAAGAAAAAACAAAAAGAAAGAGAAAAAAGAGAGTAAATATATTAAAAAAATTGCCACATCAATATTGGCTGGACGACAAAAATTAGCCAGATGGACTGAATTGGTACTAATGCAAAAGGTTTAGGACTAAAGTGACAAAAGAAAAGTTTAAAACTAAATTGGCACAATTGCAATAGATTTATAACTATTTTGGTAATTTTTCCTTTTTTCACATCAATACCGTCTTGGTAGCAATAATAGGGTTACACATTGTCTTACTATTATTATTAGGCACTTTAATTTCAAGAATTCAGCGGACAAACTAAAAAAAAAAAAAAGAAGAAGGAGGAAATAAATAAGTCATTGTTCATATTGTAAGAATGCATGTTGGACTAATTGCTGATGTTGTCTTGAATTTCATAAAATCGATCGATTGGAAATTCGAAATCAAAAGTCGATCGAGAAATCTAGTAAGGCTTGAAAAGTGCAGGCTATTTATTTCCAAATATATTTCCTAAATTTGGACCTATTATAAGAGGTTTTCATGGGATTTAGTCCCGATTCAATGTAATTGGGATATATCATCTCTAATATATATGGGATAATCACCGAAAATTTAGTTTCAAATTTGATAATATCTTTAGGGTGGAATTCATTTCCTACTGGAATTAGGAAAGGGGATCTGAAGATCTATTTATTTCAGCATTGTACCTTGTACTTGTATGATACGCTCAAATAAGAAATCGTCTCTCTCTCCTGTGGACATAGGCGGATTTTTCCCGAACCACGTAAATCTCTGTGTTTTTTATTATTCTTGTTTTCTTTCTTATCTAGTTAGGGTGTTCTTCCGCACAACAATTTGTATCAAAGCAATCCAGGTTCTCCATTCTTATATTGCGAGTTCTAACTAAATGGTTGGAAAAGGTTCAACCATTCAATTTGATATTGAATGATTCATCGGGAAGAATAATTTTACACTATGGCAGAAAATGATGAAGGATCTGTTGATTCAACAAGGTTTATCAAAGGTTCTTCTAGGAAGATCAAACAAGCTGGACACCATCACTGATAATGATTGGGCCGACATGGAGGAGAGGGCGTGCAGCGCAATCCAATTGAACCTATTGGATGAGGTCCTTCAATATGTAGCGGAAATCGAATTTGCTCTAGAGGTATGGCTTAAACTCAAAAGCATTTATATGACAAAATCTCTTACGAACAAGTTGTTCTTGAAGAAGAGATTGTATTCACTTCAAATAAGTGAAGGATGAGATCTGTTGGAACACCTCAACGTGTTCAATCAGATGATTAGTGAACTTACAAGCTTGGAGGTAAGGTTTGAGGATGAAGACATAGCGCTTCTACTACTGGTATCATTGCCGGATTCGTTTAACCACTTGGTGACTAAGCACCTTAATAGCAAAGAAACCATGGAGATCGGAGAGGTGACTGCTGCCCTAATTTCAAATGACACTCGGAAAAGGGCAAGTAGTTCAAAATCTTTGGGAGTGGGACTCTTTGCAAAGGAGAAAAGCAATTAAGGAAGAGGAAGATCAACGGATCGAGGATCGAGTAGTAGGGGTCGATCAAAATCCAAGGGAAAGTTCAAAGGAAGATGCTACGAGTGCAATCAGGAAGGGCATACCAAGAGATTCTGTCCAAATAAGAATGAGAAAAAGAAGAAGAGCTCGGATGAGGCAAGTGTAGCCGATAGCATTGAGACCAATGATGGAGACGTTTTGTCCATATCGTCAGGGAAGGACACCTTTGAAGATTCGTGGATCTTGGACTTCGGATGCACTTATCATATGTGTCCTCATCGAGAAGCCTTCAATGAGTACAAGGCATATGATGGTAGTTCAGTTCTCATGGGAAATGATACTTCGTGCAAGACTGTGGGAGTTAGAACCATGAAAATCAAGATATTTGATAGCATGATTAGAACCTTGGCAGATGTGTGTCATGTTCCGGGTTTAAGGAAGAATTTAATCTCATTGGGAGCACTTGAATCCAATGGATGCAAGTACATGGCTCAAGGTGGAGTCTTGAAGGTGATTAAGGGAGCTCTAGTTGTTCTTAAGGGACAGAGGCACGAGAACCTATATCGACTTATAGGAACCATAGTGCAAGGTGGAGCATTTGTGTCCACGGATGCTAATATGGAGATAGATAACACCAATCTATGGCATATGCGTCTCGGGCATATGGGAGAAAGAGGATTGATGGAGTTTCACAAGAGGAATGCACTCCAAGGTATGAAAACATGATTTTGTGTGTTTGGAAAACAATGCAGAGTACGGTTCAATACTGCAACTCATACAAGTAAGGGCGTGCTCAAGTATGTACACACGGATGTATGGGGTCCTTCACCTGTAAAGTCAAAAGGAGGGAAGGAATACTTCGTGACATTCATTGACAATTTCTCTCGTAAAGTTTGGGTCTACTTCATGCGACACAAAAGTGAAGTCTTTGAAAAGTTCAAAGAATGAAAAGTTGAAGTTGAGACTTCAATGGGGAAGAAGGTTAAGTGCTTGAGATCGAACAATGGAGGAGAGTACAAATCGACACCATACAAAAGGGATTAAACGTCACTTCACAATTCTGGATACACCCCAACAGAATGGCATAGCGGAAAGAATGAACCGGATCTTATTAGAGAGAGCTCGAAGCATGAGGCTACATGTGGGATTGAGCAAGGAGTTTTGGGCAGAAGCTGTCTGCATGGCATGTTATCTTGAGAATCGGTCTCCATCAATTACAATTAAATGCAAAATTCCTAAAGAGATATGAATTGGTAAAATTGTCGATTAGTCTAATTTAAGAATATTCGGTTGTCTTGCTTTTGTACATGTGCAAAGCTCGAAGTGCTCGAAATTGGATCCAAAATCAAAACAATACATATTTCTCGATTACAAGAAAGGAGTGAAATGCTACAAAATTATGGGATCCAAGTGAGAAGAAAGTTCTAACGAGCAGGGATGTTATATTTGATGAATCTGCAATGTTGAAGTCAAGCTGTGTGCCACACACGGCTGTTGAAAAGGAGAGTGATAAATCTTTCGTTAAGGTGGAGCTCGAAACCAGAGAATCTGTAGATAATGGCGAGTCATCCGATGAGTCTATGGAAGTCAAAGAAATGGTAGAAGTTCCTCATACCATTATGACGGGTCGAGGAAGGCGCACTCTCAAAGCATTGGAGAGGTACAGTTTTGAGGATATGGTTGCTTATGCTCTTACTATAGGCTCTGGCGATCCAAGCTCCTACCATAAAGCTTTGAAAAGTGATCACAAAGAAAGGTGGATGACCACAATGATTGAGAAGATGGAGTCATTACAAAAGAATGAGACATGGGAACTTGTGAAGAAGCCTAAGGATCGGAATGTCATTGGTTGCAAATGGGTTCTTTGAAGAAAGGAAGCAGCAACGAAGAAATAGCAAGAGAGATACAAGGCTCGACTTGTTACTAAGGGCTATGCACAAAAGGAGATGATTAGTTACAACGAGATATTTTCCCCAGTTATAAAACACACATCAATTCGTGTTTTACTAGCTATGGTGGCCATGTATGACTTGGAGCTTGAGCATCTAGATATAAAGATGGCATTCTTTCATGGTGACTTGGAGGAGAAAATTTATATGGAGCAGCCTAAAGGCTTCAAGGTGGAAAGGACAGAGGATTATATTTATTTGCTCAAGAGATCACTTTACGGTTTAAAGCAATCTCCAAGGCAATGGAATAAAAGGTTTGATTCTTTTATGCTTCGTATTGGCTACATGAGGAGCGTCCATGATTCTTGTGTCTACTATAAAATTTTGGATGATAAGTCGCTTATTCTGTTGATGCTCTATGTTGATGATATGCTGATTGCTGCAAGAAAAATTAGAGACATTATTTCCCTAAAGTCTCAGTTAAGTAATGAGTTTGATATGAAGGATCTTGGTGCTACAAAGAGGATTCTTGGCATGGAAATCTTTCGAGATAGACATGCAAGTAAGCTTTGGGTAAATCAAAAGAAGTATGTTGAGAAGGTTTGGAGCGGTTCAACATGGGTAAAGCTAAACCGGTTAGTACACCCTTAGCAAATCACTTCAAATTATCTGAGAAACAATGTCCTGTTTCACATGAGGAAGTTGTAAAGATGTCTTGAGTACCCTATGCTAGTGCAATAGAGAGCCTCATGTATGCTATGGTTTGTAGCAGACCGGATTTGGCTCATGCGGTGAGTCTCATCAGCCGATACATGAGCAATTCGGGTAAGGAGCATTGGGAAGCTATTAAGTGGATCTTTTGTTATTTGGCTAGAATTGCTGTAATGGGTTTAATGTTCAATTCCAAGGGAGGATCAATCGATTTAGCAAGTTATGTTGATTCTGACTTCGCTGGTGATTTGGACAAGTGAAGGTCCATCACTGGATATGTCTTTACTCTTGGCGGTGGAGCTATTTCGTGGAAGGCAATGCTTCAACCTACTATAGCATTGTCTACAATTGAAGCTGAGTATATGGCAGTAACTGGGGCTGCGAAGGAGGGAATATGGCTTATTGGTTCGGTCACAGAGTTGGGTATAAAGCAAGAAAGTGCTACATTATATTGTGATAGCCAGAGCGCAATATGTCTTGCGAATAATCAAATGTTCCATTCCAGAACGAAACACATTGAAGTTCGGTACTAGAAAATTCGAGAATTTATGGAGAATGGTAGCATTGCTTTGAAGAAAATCCATACTAAAGATAATCCCACAGATATGCTCACGAAGACGGTTACTACAGAGAAGTTCAAGTCCTGCAGGGACATGAATTCTCTCACTCATCATTGAAGTTGATGGAGGCCGCACCGGTCCAGGTGTGGGCATACCTTTGCGAAGGTACGGTGGAGGGAGAGATATATTCGTTTTCTTGGTTCAAGTGGAGGCTTGTAGTTTATTCAAGCCAAAGGTAGAGATTTGTTAATGTTGTCTTGAATTCCACAAATTCAATCGATTGAAAATTCGAAATTAAAAGTCGATCGAAAAATCTAGGAAGGCTTGAAGAGTGTAGGCTATTTGTTTCCAAATATATTTCCTAGATTTAGACCTATTTATGAGAGGTTTTCATGGAAAATAGTCCAGATTCAATGTAATTGGGATATATCATGATATTTTTAATATATAGGAGATAATCATTAAAGATTTAGTTTCAAATTTGATAATATCTTTAGGGTGAAATTCCTTTCCTATTGGGATTAGGAAAGTGGGGATATGAAGATCTACTTATTTCAGCATTGCACCTTGTACTTATGTGATACACTCAAATAAGAAATCGTCTCTCTCTCTTCCATGGATGTAGGTGGATTTTTTGCTAAACCACGTAAATTTCTGTGTTTTTTATTATTCTTATTTTCTTTCTCATCTAGTTAGGGTGTTCTTCCACACAACACTAATCTAAAGCGTGAATTTGATTCCCGTGTGTTGACACCCGAATTTTTATTTGTTTTGCTTTAAATGCCCATCTATTTTGCATATATAAATATATATTAATTTCTAGAAAAGATAAAAAATTATATAAAAAAAAATTTCGAAAAAAAAAAAATCAAGCTGGGCCGGCATAATACAGCCCACTCCTCTTTCACAAGTTTCAGCCCTAATACAATCTCTCTCCTTGAGCCTTTTCTTGGTTATTTCTTTTCAGCCCGTTTCTTTATATTTCGAAGCCCACATGAGCAGTTGAAGCCCGAAAGAGAAAAGAGAACAAGGACCAGACATTAAAAAGCCCAGCCCATCTCACCTTCCCTCGGATTTTCGCCTCACACACGCTCACAGGTAGGGGGGAGACCAAAAAAAAACGAAAGAAGAAAAGGCAGAGGACAGACGCGCACACACGGAGAACGCACAGACGCGCACACGCAGAGAAGAGGACACAAAAAAAGAAGAAGAAAAGAGAGCACGGCGACGCACAAAAGAGGGGAGAAAAAAAAAGAAGAAAGAAAGAGAAGAAGAGAAGCCGCCGATCGCCGTTGTCCTGGGGACCCTCCCACGGCAGTGACGTTGGTCGCGTGACGCCAGCAAGGGAATATTCCCTAGCTGCGCTGTCACGCGGCGGAGGCGACGGAGACGAAGGAAAACCTCCGACGGCCGTTCGGACACGACCTCCCTCCGATGGCCGCGACGATTTTCAGATCTGAGCAGAGAGAGGCAGCGAGCCAGAAGTAGATTGGAGCAACGAAGGAAACCGAAGCAGTGACTGAAAACGCAGAGAGAAGGAGTGGGTTTTCTGGGTTTTGGAGGGCGGATTTCGGACGATGGGGTTGTCGAGCTCGAAAGACCGAGTAGAGAGCGGTTCTGGCTGGAGCTAAAAAAAAATCCAGACCTGGGAAGCAAAAAAAAAAAAAGAGAGAGCAGCGAGCGGAGAGAGAGATCGGCGAGAAGAAAAAAAAAAAAACAGAAGGGAGAGGGCTAAAGGCGGTTTTCGGAGAGCTAGGAGGTGGTCAGCAGAGAAGAAGAAAAAACCCAGAAGGGAGAGGGCTGGTTGGTTCTTCTTTTCAGCCGAGAGCTGTTCGAGAGAGTGGATCCAAGAGAGAGCTGGAGGAAGAGAACTGCGTGAGAGAGAAGAGAGAGCTCGAAGGTCTTCTTCGGACGGAGAAAAACCAGAGAACCAAAACCAGAAAGAGGAGAGAAAAAACGGAAAAAAGGAAACAAGAGGGAAGACAGCCTTCGGACAAGGAGAGGGGAGCGAGTGGGAGCTGCTGTCGCAGCCGGAGGCCAGCCAGTCGACCGTCCGCCATCCCAGCGTCGCATCCGAACCAAGTAGGTTCCACTTCTACTTGTTTCTGTTTTGCTTTGACGAGGAGGCGGGCCGGAGCTCGCGCCGACCAGTTCGCGCGAGCCCCGGCCCTTACCCCTTTTTATCTTATTTTTGCTTCCCTTTGAAGCTGTGTCCGAAGACTCTGGAGTGCATCCTAGGCTCGGTTGAGCCAAAAACTCCCATTGCCCAATAGGTGTTCGACGAAATGCGTCAATGAGATCCGAAATTTGTGTCTCTCGATAATCTGGTTTTTATGAATGTTTGATTGTTTATTGTCTATTCTCATGTTTCCCTTGGTATTATAGCCATGTTCGTGAAGTTTCCACGCATTTTTGGGTCGAAAAGAGACATTTTTGGATTTTCCGGCGACGGTGAACTTCCGGGTTCGCCGGAAGTCATCGCCGGCGATGTCTGGCTCCGGCCGGATAGAACGGCCGACGCCGGACGACACGACAATCCCTTTTAAACTGGTAGGGACCTGCGGCGGTGTCCGCGGCAGCGCGGGTGGAGCTGCACAGGTTTCCGGCGAGGCTCCGGCGTAGGACGTCCGCGGGGAAGAAGACGAAGACTAGAAAATAGAAGAAAAGGGAAAAGAAAATAAAAAATGGCAGGGGCCGAACTGAAAATTTTCGAGTGGGCTTAGTTTGGAATTGGGCTGATTGCTGGTATGGGTTGAAAGTGAATGGGCTGGAAATAGAAATAGGAATTGGGCCTTTTTTTTAAATTTTTGTTATTAATGGGCCGACAGTTTAATTTTTGTTTTTAAAAAAAAAAAATTTCTCATCCGGGCCGTTCGGTCGGCCCGGTCGTGGCTCCGGCCCGGACCGATAGGGTCCGGGTCGGTTTAGTAGGGCCGGGTCACCCGACCCGGTCCGAATCACTTTTTTTAATTAATTAAAAAAATATTCTAAAAAAATCAAAAATTTCAGAAAATTCAAAAAAAAGAATATATTAAAAAATATTAAGAAAAATTTCGAAAAATCATTAAAAATTAAAAAAATGTTTTTTTTTTAATTTCAGAAAGGTTTTAAAAGTTTAATTTAATTTATTTTACTTTATTTCTTTTTTCGAATATTCAAAAATTCCAAAAAAATAGAAAAAAATAGAAAATTCCAAAAGAAACATTAATAAATGTTTTTTTTTAAAATTCCAGAAAAGCCAAAAATTTGCAAAAACCTTAAAAGCTTGTTTTCTTTAATTTCAGAAAATTCGAAAATATTAAAAAATATTAAAAAGCACAAAAATTCAGAAAAATCAGAAAAAATTGCAAAAATTCAGAAAACCCTTAAAAAAAAAGAAAAAAAAGACCAAAATTGAATAAGCCTTAGGGCTTTACAATAGGCTTTTTTGAATGTGTTGCCATGTCTTTAGTTAACACACAATTAAGTTAGGTACCGAAAGGGCGTTAGTCGCATGACTAACGTAACCAAGTCCCCGACCTCAGACCCTCTGGTTGCGTAAAAAAAGCGAGACACGCTCCCATGTCTCGCTTGGTTCCTAATCGACCTTAATAGGCTAGTGGCGACTCCTTGTTTGTAGTTTTTATGAATATCCTAACGTCGCAGGGTATGGGCTTGGGAGAGCCCAAGTTAATTAAGGGCCGTCAGCCCGAAATTAACAATACCCTAAACCTATTATTATTTTCACAAAAATTAATTTTAGGTCGCGACACCGTGACATGATGAAGATAAATGTTTGTTTCCGTAAAGGAATTTCACCTTGATGACCCGTATATATTGAACGACCTTGTTATTTATTAAGTTGAAATCAAATCGACAAATTTTCTTGACTATGAAATAGGCATCATGCATATGTCATAGCTTGATTCACTTTTCGCAAGATTAGAAAGGAGAATCATGGAAATCTCTCCCATAGTACCATCGAATCTGTTCATTGGCACACGATGTTCATAGAGGAAATTTTTCTAGGCTGTAAAGGACAAGAAGTAAAGTTGGAGGAAAAAAAAAAACTAACCATCATGATCCATCAAGGATCAATTCAGTCATAAGGGTATTCTCATGCTTTTGGCTGAAAAAATCGATGATTCTAAATTCGATTCCCTGTCACGGGACAATCGGATTTAAATGGAAGATCATGGAGGCGGGTTGTCATCCTAGCTTTCCTCTAGATAGCCAACTAATTACGCTCGTATCAAGAAGCTAATCTTTATGTGAAAACAATGCTTTGGAGATAGCTGGGGTGAACATCTAAGCCACCATCTTTATCGTACCCAACTATGACCATTAGAAGAGAATACCCTCGCACTTTCACCTCCTGGGCCTAAAAAGAATATGAACTCTCAGGCTAAAGGCATAAGGCCAACTACCATTAAAGCTCAACTCTACTGGTCAGTCAGTTCACGGAGAGTTTTCTAAGCTTTTGCTGTATGGTGCACTGCTGCTACCATGAGCAAAATATCTTCACCAAAAGAATAAATCTCCTTTAGCCTTGCTATGTTATTCGTCTAAGCACACCTACCATCAGTACATGACAGATTCCTACTCGGATGTTTGAGTAATTGAATTATGAAACCATGTGAGTACTAAAACGAAGATAAGATGCCTCCAATTAAATTTCCAAGTCAGGAACGAATGTCATCAGTAATTCCAGATTGGCATCTCGTTAGTTATGTGTTTTTCGAGACTCAAATGAATCATGGCATAAGTACAGCAAGAGTGCCAAAAGTTGGATGGAGGGACACTTAAGTGCCAAAAGTTACAAAAGGTATACTTAAGTGTCACTTTTAAAAAAAATGGATCACTTAAGTGCCAAGTCGTCGAAACCCTACTGGAAATCCTACATGGCAATTTTTTATTAATTTTTTTGCCTACGTGGCTCGCCAGAAACTGAATCGGTCAAAAATTAGCCAAAACAACGTTGTTTTGGCTGACGTGGATTTTAAAAATTATTAATTAAATAATATTAAATAATTAAAATATATATTATTATAAAATCGATTTTAATTTTTTAAAAATCTGACGTGGACAATTTTTTTTTTAAAAAATTTGTCACGTGGATTTTTTATTTTGAAAAAAATGCTCCGTCAGCAAATGAAGTCACCAGAAAATGAACACGTGGCAATTTGGTCGGAATTTTTCGCCGTTGGCACTTAAGTGATCCATTTTGCTCCAATTTTAGCACTTAAGTGTCTCTCCATGCCAACTTTTGGCACTCCAGAGGTCCGTACCTTAATGAATCATATCAAGATTTTTTTGAGTATCTAGTTTTGATAAATAAGTCGCTTTTATGTTCCATACAGAAAAACTTATAGGGCATGTTTAGTCACCTGGATAATATAGAAGTTATCATATTTAGTGTTTGGGGGTACACGTGGACTGGTATTAGCCCGGATACTATGCACACATACGTGCGTACCCACGTACACTTTTGCTCTGTTATTTCTTGTGCATGCATGCAATGGTGCAAACGGGGAGAGAGATGAAGAGATAGAGATAGAGAGAATATGCGGTTTATGCGAGAAGGGAACATTCTGTTCTCGGACGCTTCAAATCGTTCGACGTTAACCCTCCACGTATCGAGGTTTTGAATAATCCGACTTCAATCGTGATCGCATGATTGCAGGAGCTGAAACCTCGACGCTTATCGCACGAAAAATTCGCCATTGGCGTTGGATTGCTGGTCCTTTTCACTCTCGCCATCGAAGAAATTTCAAAGGCAGAGACCCTCGCCCAGCCCTCACCAAGGACCAATATGGCCCCTCGCCATCTTAGTGAGGCCAATGCTTGCTAGATCGGGTGAGGGGATCCTCACTTAGCCCTTGCTAGAAGCCAGCCTTAGGCGATGGTGAGGAGTCTCGCTTGGCCCTCACTGGATCTAGCGAAGAGCAGTCTCGTCCAACCCTCGTCGGCAACCTCTGCTAGCATCAAGGAGGTTGGTGACTGGTAGAGCAAAATACAGAACAAAGAAAAAAGAGAAACGAAAAAAAAAGGAAAAGGAAAAAATATAAAAAATTGGAACAAGCTATGTAAGACGGTCGGCCTGGTCTAAATTAGTCGAATAGACTTAATTGGTATCAATGTGAGAAGATTTATGATTAAATTAATTAAATTGAAATATTTATGATTGAATTGATACCAATATAATAGGTCTAAGATTTTTTTCTTTTTTGGTATTTTTCCCTTTGAAAGTGTGCCTAAACTTGATGCGATAGATTTACATGGTTTGACAATGTGCCTATTCCATAGGCAAAGATGGACGAGATGATCCTATTATAATCGACTAGAACAGAGTTCGATAACTAAATTACATTCACTCACAGGTGTGTTACCCGGATCGCCCTCGAGTAAAGCTCCACAAGAATCAATAATAATAATAATAATAAAACCTCTCACAAAAGGTTTCTCTTAATGGCTTTCTAAAAGTAATATCTGAGCCTTGCTTGGCGTAACGAGCAAAATACGTCAAATCCCACATTTTATTTTCGGTCGTGTGTGCATCCATACGCTGATCATATCCTTTGTTGTAAGGGTTTAATATTGGTTTTTTGTTCATCTGGTCTCTCTTCATTTAATAGTTTTAGCGATCGATAATTCCATGGTTACATACTACCTGCATTATGTAAGCATACCCAATATCGAACGATCTATGAGGTCAAACGGCACTTGATTTTGATGTAACCTCTTCTGCAAAAGGAGCACTAGATGCCAACATGGCAACGCAATATCCTGTAAGAATTTTTCCGTTATGGACTAATATTAATTAATATTATAATTTACCAATTTTATGGGATTCATCTAACAAAGTGATATATAAGGTTTCATAACTAATCTAATATGAGTTTAGTTAGTGTGGGTTGAGTTGAGCCCAGCCCATAATGATAAGGCTCGGCTGAAAACTCTATAAAAAAATGTTCAAATATCTCATCTAACCCTAATAATCCTCACATGAAGAGCATCTATAAATGCTAAGACCCCATTTGGTTCAGCTTTTTCAAAGGGCTTTCAGCCCCCAAAGCCCTTTAGAAAAAATTTTAAGTATTTGGTTCAGCATTTTGGGACCTTATTGGCCAAATGCTGAAAACCCAAAGCCAGTGGGAACCTATTTTGGACTTTCAGCATTCGGAGAATACAAGTCAACCTCTTTTGATTTTTTTTTCTAAAGAAATTATGACCTGTTGCTGGGGTCACACCGCCAGAGGTCGCGTGACCCCCGGTGATCGTCGCTCGGGGTCGCGCAATGCCTAGGTTCACGTGACCTAGTTGTTGCGACCTCAGGCGCGACACCTAGGTCGTGCAAACCTAGAGTCACTACTGATGCCTAGTCGCGACCTTCGACCGCAAGCAGGACAAGGCAGGATTGACATCATGATGACATTAGCAATAGGGGGCACGGGTCAACTCGACCCGAACTTGGGGCCAGACTTGGATGCGGCCCGAACTTGGGCTCGACCACTGGATGGTCAATCGGTTGGACTGATCGTTGACCATTTTGACCGGTTCGTTGAACATTGACCAGACGGAGAGGTCAAACCTGGTCGGACCGGTGGTTTAGACCGATCTAGCGTGGGTTGCATGTGCACTACACGCGCCTCGTACTTCGATTGTGCGTATGGGCTCACTCGACGTTCAATTTGGGCATTCTTGGTGTCCACATGCTTGTATGAAGATTCTCTACACTGTGGCACATTAATTTTACATGTTTGATGATCTTATGGATATGAAAATACATACGAGACCCCAAATACATGTATTTTTAGGGTATTTTTACGTATTTTCTTGTAATTTCTATTATTTTGGAAATATAGGTGCTGGGTCACGTGAATATCATTATATAAAGAATGTGTAGAGTGTAATTCATTGATAGTATGTATAATGTTCAACATGTATCAATGAATGAAGTAATATAATTGGCATGGCATTTGATTTTAATGACAAATTGCCTCGTTATCAAGTCTAAAACCATATGTATAATGTAAATGTGAGACATAAAATTTATATCCCTAGTATGAGTGATTTTCGATGATTAAATTAGGTTGTGACCACCAAAGTGGTACACTTAATTGGATTTAAGAAATATTGGTCTCATATTATAATGGGATGTCTCATGTTCTTATGTGCAGTCATACTCCTAAAGGAGGTCATTATGTTTTAGTTCATGGATGGGTACCTGAATAGCATATGGTTGAGAAGTGACTAATCCTAGTGGCTCATATACCTAAAAGTGATGAATTTACGAAGGTTGGAATATATTCTCCGATTTGCTATCATGTGGAAAGTATACAATAGCATGTCATGTATTTTTGCGTTAATGTGATTTATATGATGATCTATGCAACTCTTTGGATGTGTATTTATGCGATTTTAAGTTACACAGTATTTACAGGATGCTAATTATATACATTGTTTGTTATTTTTAGTCTCCATCTTTGTAAACAGTAACTCTATAATTATTAAGGTTCTTACTAAGATAGGCTGATGATTACACTATCGATAGTACGAAACCTGAGAAAGCACTTTTTGTTTGTTGGAAAAAGAGCAATTGGATTTGCTTGTAATCTATGAAGCAATCCATCCAGGAACACTTGAAAAGTGGTTTGCTAGCTAATTGCACTGTTAGACAAATGATGGAAACCTTGGTAGCTTAGAATCATGCTTTGTCTAGTATCAAGATTGGGATACTTCTGCAAAGATTTTTCAACATAAGGTATGATGATTCTACAATTGTTACGGATTACATCCTAAGGATGGTAGATTTGAAATCTAAAAATCATACTCATAAAGGAACTCATGAACCACCTATTATTCTGATAGTTTGGATACTATGAAAGCATCCTTTAAAGGATGATGATCGTTGCTTATTTTGTAAGAAGAAGAAATGTCACATAAAGATAAACTACAGCAAATATATAAAACTTGGTTGTCTAAGCGTCAGTCTATAAATAATTATTCTTTGGCATTGTTTATGAATTCAATACCTGTTAGAAGCCTCGTCCAATTCATGGTGGCTAGAGAGCGGTGTAACAAATCATGTTGCCTTGACCATACGGGGATTTATAAATCGAAGGAAGTGAAATAAATATGAATTGTAGCTCATTGTGGGAAATAATGATAAAGTTGTGTCGTGACCTCCTTTTTGCATCCCGGAGGCTAATGGCTCGCTAAGTCTTAGCGCTTAGCTCAAGCTCTTCCAAGCCTCCCAATTCACAACATGTGGATTGAGTTTTAACTTGCAAATGAATTTCAATTAAAAAAAGAACTTGTCACTAATTAGTTTGGAATATGCCAATTAGAAACCTAAGTAAAATATAATATTTTACTCCTGTGCAATCAAAGAAAATTAGGATTGGGGACTTGATTACACTAGTTAATTACTAATTCCCTTCTAGTACCTAATTTTGTTTAAACCCTGAGGTTCAATTTTTTTTTTTCAAATATTTTCCATGTATTTATGGAGAAAAACATTTTTTTGATTTTTCTGATATTTTCGTTCAAAATAAAAATATACCGGGTCGGATCTCAGGGTAGGAACCGACCCGGGTCTTCAGACTTGCGGTCGGACTGGGCTGGGCGTTATACGCAAGCCCAGTTCAGTTCTACCTACAATAAAAACCCAGTCGAGAAAGGGGAAAAAGGAGAGCCCAGCCAGAAGCCCACTCATCCGAGCAAAACCAAACTAAGCCCAACATTCAACACTCTTTTAGTGAGATGCAGCCCAAAGTTATCAAATTAGAAACTCAAGCCCAAGGCTGCTGAGCCTAAGTGAGCCCAAAGTCCACTACTCTTCGTCACCAACTCTCCCATCTCTCGATCCCTCCTCCGAAAACCCCCCGGGAGCCAGCGAACCCAAAAACGCCAAAAATGCTACAAGAATCGCTAGATCTTCCGACAAAACCGCGGCTTATCGGAACGTCTACGTGAGCGATTTACGCCCAACAGACCTGGCTTAGACCAAACCGTGACAGACCAGCTCCCCTACCGGATGGAATTGGTGCCACGACGATCCTAAACAGCGCACTTATGAACGAGCGGCCCGGATTGGCGTTTGGCCAAAGCCAACTCCCCGGTGCCCCATAGGCATTCTCACCACTAACCAGTTACGGCACAAGCAACAAAAGTACAAACAAAAGCAAGGAAATTAAGAACAAACCGAGTCTCAGAGAAAATATATGCGGATCTAGCTCAAGCATTTTTTTCGAGCAGGAAATAGGCGCAAATGGAGGGGTGAGCAACGGGGATGACCGAGCCTGGACTGGAACCGGGATTCGAAGCAATGGACACCCAAGACCTTGCAACCGCAGCCACACACAAATGAGGCCAGAAGCACACATGACCCGAACGACAGCAGCTTAGCCAACGGACCCGGAATGGGACACAAAAAACAGGGAACACTCGTTCAGGCATTATACCGAACGGATGGGGTGTGCCACTGGATGGAGCGATTCCCGGTTCGTGCTCCTACCAGGACCTTCACTGGACAAACGAAAACATGTACAGGGACGGTCAGGGGCCAGAGTTCTTGAAAACAGAGCAGAAGATGAAGGTCGGCCTAGGGTCCCCTACGAGGCTCACGATGTCAGACGCGGACGAGCTCCAAGATCGAGTTGCGTCCTTCCGCCTCACGCACCATCAAGCCGGGATCCTCGGGGAACCAACCCCAAACTGGACAAAGTCAAGAGGAAAAGGAGGAACGGAACCCAATCCACTGGGAGCTTGGTTCGGAAAGGGGGCGGCTCCTGCAAGTCATCGGCAGTCGCCTCGCTCGTTCAACCTCTCTCTGGGTTCACTCTCTTAGATCTCAAGCTCTCTCTCTCTTTTCAAGCTTGCCGTTTCTCTCTCTCCTTCTCAGATTGCTCAGGTGTCTAGCCTCCTTGGATGTCTCTAGGGTAAGCGATTCCAACTTCTTCATAAGTTTCGTTTGAAACTTATAATCTAATGGTAGATTCCTCATTTTTTAGAACTTAGAACCTATCTATCGGAACATGGAATTTAGAAGTTACCCTATTATAGGTTCTAGGGTCAATTAATTCTAACTTCTTTTTTGTTTTCATCTTTAGTTAAGAACAACAAAAATAAACGCAACAATCAAAATGAACATGGATTTTATTATTGATTGCATAAGAACAAGTGTCTATATGCATTTATCGAATAATATTAAGGAAATTTTATTGTTTTCAATGCATTGATTGCTCTTATATTATATAAAATAATTATCTTGAAAGAAACAATTGCCCGAATATAACTGCATCAAAAATGCAATTTGAGCTTTTATTAATCTCATTATCTACCGAAAATAAAATTTTTGGTCATAAGATGAAAGTTCAGACTAGCGGTTCTAAATGATACATTCATCATCAAATGCCATGAAATATCTCAGGATCACGTATAAACATAGATTAGGAAAAACACAAACATTTATTCTAGTATCTAGATTACAGGTTCTAGGTTTCAACTTAGAACCTACTTGTCAAAATAGGTATTCCAACTTTTGAAACATAGAATCTACCTTGCATACTTTGGAATCTAGAATCTACAGGTTCTCACTGATATGGTTCTCAGGTTTTACATTATACCCAGGAATCATGCTCATCCCTAAATGTCTCTCCTAGAAAGTCAGAACTTCTGGGCTTGCCCTCTCTCCCTTCAAATTGCCCCTTATTTATAAGTGAGGAGGGCTTGGTCGATAGAGGTTTCGTCCACCAGTCCTTTCCAAATAGGAGATTTACTGCAAAGAAGGAGAAATAACCAATCATTGAAGTAAATATTGCATATGCGCAACCGACCTCTAATAAGCCTTCGATCGTTCATATCCCTAGGAATTAGCAAGGTGGAGGCCGCCCTTCTGCATCACGAAAATTCACTAAGAGGCAGTTCTCTCCACTTCCTAGTCCTCTATCTCAAGTCTTGCCAATCTTGCAAAATAATGGGCTGCTCTCCCATGAACCAAGGTGGCCTAATTCGAAGAAATTCTCCAACTATGACCCCTCTAAGAAATGTGAGTATCATATGAGAGAAGTGGGACATTCAACTGATGAATGTATGATCTTGAAGCACAAAGTTCAAAATTTATTGGACACTAATGCATTCTCAGTTTGCACGACCCAACCGAATGTTAAGAGGAACCCACTACCTGAGCACGAAAGCAAGGTAAATGCCATATTTGAATTTGACGCTGGTCAAGTCAAGAATTTGAGAGTGCATGTTGCAGATGTCTATAATGGGCTAGTAAAGGCTGGATACTACCCGAGTCATGAGGTGGTTCCTCCATCCTTGATGAAAGAAATGATTGCTATGATGGTTGAGGCTGGTATGATTATGTATGCTGACCATACTAGTATGGTCTCCGCTATATCCCAAGTCGTTATTGATTAGGAGGAAGAATGGGCTGCGCTGAATGCTAGTAAATATGAAATCGATGTGGAACCATCTACTAAGGTCCTGGTGCACAACGAAGGGATAGTGATCGAGATACTTCAACCCTATGAATATGCTGATAATAAGGCAGTTCTTTCGTCCTATGACTTGAATGTTGACCTAGTTACTAGGTCTGGCCAAGTTTATGCTGAAACCAATACTCAACCTGCAAAGCTTATTACTGATGAAGAGGCTAAAGAATTTCTAGCTGTAATCAAAGCAAGTGAGTATAATGTGATCGATCAATTACGAAAAATGCTTGCTCAAATATCTTTGTTTGAGCTTTTGTAAACATCTCCCACACATCATAAGTCTTTTAATAAAGGTGTTGAGCGAGATTCATGTACTAGAGATAGTTGAGCCTAGCAAGCTCGAAGAATTTGTTGGGTCAATCATTCTCAAGGATTTGATCGCTTTCTCTGATGAATAATTCCCTATTAAAGGGAGATGACACAATAAACCGCTATATATATATATTGGTCAAACACAAAGCTTCCCATGTGTCCCGCGTGCTTATTGATAATGGATCTGCTTTGAATATATGTCTATTGGCCACTCTTCACCGCCTTAAGACAAATCTATCCCAGATACATGCTGCGAAGACTTGCATGCGAGCTTTTGATGGGACTAGAAAGGAAGTGATTGGGGAGATCCACCTTGATGTGCAAATATGACCAGTAATCCTTAACATCCTCTTTCAAGTAATAGATATTCCTATCGTATTTAATTTTTTGTTGGGTCGTCCTTGGATACATACTACTAGGGCTGTGCCATCAAATTTCCATCAAAGCGTGAAATTTGTGATTGAGGGGAAGCTGGTCATTATCTATGGTGAGGAAGACCATCGGATTTATCATGAAACCACTATTTCTTACATCGAGCCAGATTCCGAGCTTGAATTGAGTTACCACTCATTTGAGTTAGTGTTCACCATACATGCTTCTCGAGGTTCCTCGCTACCCACTCCTGAAGTCTCAAATACTGCTATTATGGTCAAAAGGGTGATGGTTGGAAATGGTTTTGTTGTTGGCCGTGTTCTTGGAAGGAGAGGTCAAGGTATTAGGAACCCTATTGAAGCTCCTTGGAGGTCCCGTTTTGCTGGATTAGGGTACCATGGAAGAGGTGGAGAAAGCTCTGGAGGGCAGAGGCTACAAAGGCAAAACTCACTATAATGACAGGGACAAAAAAAAGGAAAACTCGCTACCTCCTCACATTCGCGAGACGTTCCCTGATCCAGCTAGAATGATGCAGGGTAGTAGAGAGGTTATAGATACCCTGGGGTAGCCGAGTGGCAAATTTGACTATTATGTGAAGTACTTGACTCTCCCTAGTTTTTACATTAACCCCCGTGACATTGTGCCAAATGGGTGGGGTGGAATGGATGATCCAATACCTCTAAGAGAAGAGAACCCTGATGATACATTAAAAGGAATCATTAACCTATTTGATGATTTCCTTATAAGTGCCATTGAAGAAGAATCTTCGAAGGTGTTAGGAAAATCCCTTATGATATTTTGAAGATGACAAAATAAATCAAAGGCTACTAATGTATGCTTTTGAGTTTGGATGAAGTAGACGCAGGAACTTCAGTCTGGCAAATTTGAGTCTGACCGTACCAGACAAAAAACTTAAGCAGACCGTACCAGACGCAAATTTGAGTCTAACCGTACCAGACGGAAAACTTAAGCAGACTCAGAACTTGAGTTTGTCAGACTCAGAATGAAACTATAGGATAAGATCACCAACGGTCAAGTATTTCACTTACTTTATTTATATTGATTCTGTTGTATCAAACTGATTGGCAGGATCAATCAACGGACAACTTCCAAAGAAGAATAGAACACTTATGGAAGCCCAGATTCTAATTGTATGAGCGAACAGAATCCAAGGGGATCCAATCTACCTCCAACGGTCAAAAAGACTTGCCTTATAAAGTCTGTCTAGGAAAGGGAATACGAAACTCTCAAGGAAAGAGCCAACGGTTGAGTGTGGCTTGGAGAGTATATAAGGATAGGATGAGACCTAAGAGACTAGGGTGGATAAATATATTCCAAGGCTGATTCAATTCTTCACTAGTTGTCTGAAAAAGAGCGAAACCGAGTGATCCTAGTGAATTACCAAGAAAAGTGACTTTGTGAGACATATCATCACCAAGTGCTAACACTCAAGAGTGTGTAATCACCTTTGATCATATAGTGAAATCCAGCCTATTGGCTGATCGCCTAGAGAGTGGACGTAGGCTTGTCTAAAGCCGAACCACTATAAATTGTGTTTGCAATCTTCTCTACTCTCTCTATTTAATTTCAGTTTATAAATTGCAAAAGATTGTTATTGCTTGCGCATAAAATTCCTCTACACCTATTCACCCCCCTCTAGGTGTTAATACTAGTCTACAACAATTGGTATCAGAGCCCTGTGCTCAGTATTTTGAAGTGTTTATTACTTCAGAGTTAAAGATCCTCTATGGCTAGTATTCTTGCACCAGGTCTGATCGAGGGACAGAGTAACACCAGACCACCTTACTTTGATGGAAAAGAGTACAACATATGGAAGAACAAAATGAAAGCTTTTCTCAGATCAAAGAATCCACAAGAATGGGATGTAGTCGAGAAAGGAGTTAATCCCAGCGCTGAAGCCAGAAAAACCACATCAAAAGATGATGGAAAAGCAACAGAGGCATCAACTACCATTTCAAAAGAGGAGTCGACGAGAAGAGAAACTTTAGACGCTAAGGCCATCTACTCTCTTTATTGCGCACTATCTCCTAATGAGTATAATCGAATTTCCTCTTGTGAAACAGCGAAGGAGGTATGGGATAGGTTGCACGTTACCTACGAAGGGACTGATCGTGTAAAAGAAACCAAAGTAAATATTTTACTTGGTCAATATGAATCCTTCAGGATGAAGCAGGGAGAGTCAATAGGGGACATGTTTAGTCGATTTACAGAAATTGTAAATGGATTGGCATATCAAAGACAGCCTGTTCCTGGTCCTATGAAAGTCAACAAGCTATTAAGAGGACTATCAAAAGAATGGAATAATGTGAAGACCTCTATCAGAGAAACTTTGCGTATTTCACCACTGACAGTCGATGAGCTTGTTAGTACTCTGCAGTCCTATGAAGCAGAACAAATGAACGAGGAAGTGGAATCTAGAGGTAAGAAATCCATTGCTCTTAAGTCTAATATTGATTCTGATGATACAGATTCTGAGGATGAGCTGGACGACGAAGAACTTGAACTGCTAATTAGAAAAGTAAAAAAGTTGAACAAGAAAGGCAGAAGGTTCAACAGCAAGAAACAAAATAGACAGTTTGGACAATGAAAAACGGAGGATGAGAAGGAATATGTCAAAGATGTCGTCTGTTTCGAATGCAAAAAGAAGGGTCACATAAAACAAAATTGTCCCAAGCTCCAGAAAAACAAAGGGAAATGTGAAAAATATAAGAAGGCCTTGAAAGCAAAAACATGGAGTGACACTGAGGTTGAGGATAGTGAAGATAAATATGGCAACATCTTTCTAATGGCACATTCAGACTCAGACTTTGGAACAGATTCAGAATCAGACTCAGATTCAGACAAAGAGATTGAGGTTAGTCATTCAGATATTCCTATTGAAGTTTCAGATTATATAAATGAGCTTTGTTCAAATCTGAAATCTACTCTGAAAAAAATCTCTAGATTGAAAAAGGAAAATTTCAAGTTGAATCAACAGAATTCTTTTCTGAAAGGAAAGTTTGATGATCTGAAAAATGAATTTTTGGAAACCAAGGAAAATCGAGATCTTTTACTAAATGAGAATGAATCTCTCAAGAAGGAACTTTTGGAAACAAAGGAAAATCGAGATTTTTTACAGAATGAGAATGAGTCTCTCAAAAAGGATTTTTAGATATTACTGCAAAATTTTCTAAAGGATCAAAAACCCTACAGCATATACTTTCCATTCAAATTCCTTATTATGATAAGTCTGGACTTGGTTTTTATAAGGAAAATGATTCCCTGATTGATTTTCCTAAAGTCAATGAAAGAATAAGACAAAGACCTCCTCGACAAGCTTATAAAAATCATTTCAAAAACAAATTTGTAAGACCTATTGGTAGAAACAATCTCAAGTGTTCTAACTGTGGAGAAAGAGAACATTTTGAAAACAAATATCCTAAAGTCTGGAGACCTGTTCAGAAGAAATGGATAGACAAAGCATATACCACTAACCTGAAGGACCCAAGAAAATTTGGATACCAAAAAGGAAGTGAATTTGCATGTCGTTTGCAGGTAAGTTTCAAGAGAAAGAAGAAATGGTATATATTTTTAAATTCTCAATTTGTTTTGCGTGCATGTTTCAAATATTTTCATTATACTTGATATTCGATATATCATTTTTATGCCTCGATTGATTCAGAATTTATAATGACTATATTCTATAATTGATTATATTGAAGGAAGAATCATGTGATATATTTTTGGTAATTTTGTGAGTTGGAATTTGATACGTGTGATTAAATTTGATATCTTGCCTATAGATAATCATGATTATTTGATCAGATTTTATGCTCTCTTATTATGATATATTTTTGTAAAGCAAAAATTTGTCTTACAAGATATTATTCAAGATAGGAAAACATTATTGAGTTTTTATGAAAATTTCCTATTTGTGCTCTAACGTGAAAGAAGGATCCAAATTCATGGATACCAAAAGAAAAATAGATTACTACAGGAAATTTACTAAAGACGAATGATTGCAAATCTACGCAAATTATTGAGTAATTAGAAGAATATCTCAAGCGATGATTGACGATGATCTTTTCTAAATCAATGGTATATTTTAAATATATACCTTAGGTAAGAAAATGAAATATTCCATTTTTGTCATCCTACTTTCCAAAATTATACACAAATCTTTATGATTCTGGATGATTTTTATGACTTACATGTAATATATATTGCAAAAATTCTCTTGTTAGATATTGCACATTTTTATTACTTGATTTGGCCCGTGATAAAAATATCTACTTTCATTTTGCGTATTGCATCATTAATATCTTTTTGAAATTTATGCTTAGGGAAATTCCTTTAATCTTAAAAGATATTGTTGTATTTTGGGATTCACTTGCTATAATCTTAGAAGATATTTTATATTACGCAAGTTTGATCCGAAATTATAGAGATTTTTTTTAAGGCTCAAAAATTCTATTCATTGCACAAAATTTTCAGAAATTATTGAGCAGGCCACTAATATGTCATATGTAAAGTTGAATAGCTTTGAATTGAAATTTTTTATATTGTCATATATGTTATTCAATTTATTTCGTAAAAAAGGGCATTATATATTACGTGAAATATTATAACAATGCATTTGTGCATAAAATTTGTTAAGTTTGTGCAGATTTAATTTGAAGCGAGCTTGATTGAAGAAAACAAACTTCTGCCTCAAATTTCAAAAGCAAATGAATGCTGTGAATGTTGCTATTACAAAGGAAATAAAGGGACAACATTCTATTCAACGTGCACAAGCTGCGATAAGTATTATCGCAAATACTGTTATGAGGACAGGGGGAGAAAGTGTATATAAAAAGAAAGGGGGAGAATTGTGATCATTTCGAAAAGACAACAAATTGAGGGGGAGCATTGATTAATTATGGTAGATTTTTTGAATTGATCTTGATCCTGATTACTATGGAAAGAAAAGGTAAATTGTGTTCTACATAATTTAGTAAGTATATCATCAATTTCTTTCCTTGGCAGATTTTTGTTGATATGTATGAGATATATTGAATATTTTTTATGTTCATATCAACATGATATCTTTAAAGTTTGTGTTTCATGCCTAATACATTTTTAAAGATATTATGTGAATTTATTTTTCACGTGACACCGTTTTTAGTTATTATCGCCTTTTGATTATGACAAAAAGGGGGAGAAAATATGTATATGCATATGTGCTAATTGATTTATATTATTTAGTGCATAATATTGAGTTGCAATTATTTCTATATATTCTTTTGCTCAATTTTGGAGATTACATTATGTGCTTATGATGCTTTGATTTATCAATATATTTAAAAGCATAATTGCATATTCAGAGATTGTTTTGTCATCATTAAAAAGGGGGAGATTGTTAGGAAAATCCCTTATGATATTTTGAAGATGACAAAATAAATCAAAGGCTACTAACGTATGCTTTTGAGTCTGGATGAAGCGGACGCAGGAACTTCAGTCTAGCAGATTCTGAGTCTGTCCGTACCAGACGCAAATTTGAGTATGACCGTACTAGACGGAAAACTTAAGCAGACTCAGAACTTGAGTTTGTCAGACTCAGAATGAAACTACAGGATAAGATCACCAACGGTCAAGTATTTCACTTACTTTATTTATATTGATTCTATTGTATCAAACTAATTGGCAGGATCAATCAACGGACAACTTCCAAAGAAGAATAGAACACTTATGGAAGCCCGGATTCTGATTGTATGGGCGAACAGAATCCAAGGGGATCCAATCTATCTCCAACGGTCAAAAAGACTTGCCTTATAAAGTCTGTCCAGGAAAGGGAAGACGAAACTCTCAAGGAAAGAGCCAATAGTCGAGTGTGGCTTGGAGAGTATATAAGGATAGGATGAGACCTAGGAGACTAGGGTGGATAAATATATTCCAAGGCTGATTCAATTTTTCACTAGTTGTTTGAAAAAGAGCGAAACCGAGTGATCCTAGTGAATTACCAAGAAGAGTGACTTTGTGAGACATATCATCACCAAGTGCTAACACTCAAGAGTGTGTAATCACTTTTGATCATATAGTGAAATCCAGCCTATTGGCTGATCGCCTGGAAAGTGGACGTAGGCTTGTCTAAAGCCGAACCACTATAAACTGTGTTTGCAATCTTCTCTACTTTCTCTATTTAATTTCAGTTTATAGATTGCAAAAGATTGTTATTGCTTGCGCATAAAATTCCTCTACACCTATTCACCCCCCTCTAGGTGTTAATACTAGTCTACAACAGAAGGGAATGGACGCTAGCCCACAAGAGTAACTCATTTATTATTTTCGCATATTCCCCTACGTGGGAATTTTTACTTCATTTTAGGGATTCCTTTTCTTCTTTTTCACTTTCTTTTAGGGCTTGAATACTGCATTTTACATTCAATAAGATGTAATTGATTGATGAATTTCAATAAAATTACAAATTTTGTTTTGAGGGCATTATAAGGTACACCAAACTAGCCCGGTCACGATATCCAACAATGAAAAAACAATATCATCCTCGGAGAAATTATGAGGGTTGGGCTTCATCATGCTTCCCCATCCAAAAGAAAAATTCAAAATTTTTTTTTCCAAAGAAACATGCATTCCAATTTGTCTGTTTATTTTTCGAACTCATTTACTTCATGTCTCAAAGCATAATTTTCTAGGCCTGATTAAAGAACATCTGAAAAAGGCACATCAAGTTATAGTCATAGACCCATTGGCTCGATTGTTATTCAATTAGGTTGAGAGCACAACTCCAAAGAGTTAATATGGGGCATATCTGATTGATACTTGAGATATCCATCCCGGAAAGCCAAATGAAATGTTTTGCATTTCTCATCTCCTAGAAAAAATGAATGACAGGTCAAAAGATGACCATCCATCTTCGATGAAAGAGGTACATCTCTTTCCTGAATATAATTGATTATGGAATTGGCAGTTTGTTCTTTTCCTTGCAGGTGACAGATCGAGGGGATGATAGATTCCGGTAATGACCCAATTGAGATAAAATTTCAATCCAAGCTAAAATGGATGTTTAATTTGCATTCTCTTACATAATGTCCTATTCATGCACATTCTCTTGTGCTGGGGGCAAAAGCAAGAATGGAGCATTTCGAATCAATGATCGATTTACAATCTCAATTGGTCAATTTATGTGTTCATTCATTTTAGATAGGGGCAATCCAAAGACATTGATTTCTGAGATAGTCTCTTATTCCTTGAATGAATGCTCGATATCATGTTTTTCATGCTTGTGAAAACATTTTTTGAGTATGGTAAATTATTTGCTCTGAAGTCACAAAGCTTTTCATGCTTAAAGTTGTTGAGCTTTTTTGGAAAGAGAATTTGCATGGTGATTTTACTTGTTTAATTTACTAATTTCATGGGGAGATTCGTCAAGATGTGCAATTCAATGAATGACATCCAATTCTTAGGATTGCTAAGTGAGACGTGTTAGGATGATAAAAGGAAAAATATGTCTTGTACACAATCCCTTTCTTATACATTTGTGAGATGAGTGCAGCAATTTCCATATCCACAAGATAAGGAGTTCTCTCGCGAAAGGTACGATGACCAAAATGATGAGGGGCAATTCATTTCTCTATCCCAAACACTGCAAGTGATCAATTGCTTAACCCTTTTGAGCTCCATACACTTGTGGAGATTTCTTTCAAATTACTCTTGTCAAGAACCACCCCATATCGGGGCAAACCGGAGGTAAGTTGGCATCACGTGATGAGAAAACTAGATAGAAATTCTCTTGCTCTCACTTGCATCAATCTTTGGGTATCTTATTGCAGATGAACTCAAATAATAATCCAAGTGCCTTAGGATGACGAAGATCATTTTTTTTCTCTATCCTACACACTCATATCCATTGCATAGCCCTTTTGAGCCTACAAATTCATTTATTTGAACCCAGTTGGTGATCATTCCCCACATTGGGGCATGCACAAAGTAATCATTCAAGAAACAATATGGTCTAGAGCGCCAATAGAATGTGAAGACCTTCATAAGTCCCAATGAAAAAGCAGTGTGCTTGGCAAAAGCAAGGCCGATGCCCATAGACATAAGAGTAAAAAAGAGGGGCAAGAAAAAGCAATGTGTCTGGGAAAAGTAAGGCCAATGCCCATAGGAGAAAATAAAAAAAAGTTAAGATAGATGACTATCAATTGTGAAAAATTGTATTCCTAATGGAGTGGTACTCAAAGAACTCAAATGCAAAACTTTTATGGTCAATAGAGTACATTTTGAAGACAATCCTTGATGGGGAAGATGAAGACTGGCGGTAATGCCAAGATGATCACCAACTCTCACCCATCTATACACATTTTGAGCCTGATAATCATTTCATTTCTCAACCTGTGAACTTATCCTACATTACAACCCTTACAAAGTCTCTTTAGATTAAGGCACTTGAATTAATGTAGGTGTTCACATGTCTTAAGCATTGCTTGAAGAAGTGCGAACAAGATTATTTTTATCTCATTTTGCAGAGTTCTTGACTTGTAAACCCGGAGATGATTGTGGAATATTGTTTCTTTCAATAGCCTTGACTCAAAGAGTCACATTGTTAAGCCGTTGACCAAACCCATATTATGGTCCATGTTAAAGACCTCTCAGATTGGTAAGGTCGTACCACTTGCGAGAATACTCGGACCCTTGTCAATATGATGATAGTGAGATGGAGCGATTCTCATAAAATAACCCTTCTGAATGAGAGTGAGTGAAAGTCCTTTCTAATTCAAAGTCTCTCATTTAGCATTTTTAAGAAATTCATGTCATGAGTGGAAGTTATTTTGCAAGATTCTTCTCCCTAGTGGCAATTTGGTTGTGCAAACATGGTAAAATCATTGTGCATAAACTTTAATTGAATTGATGAAAACCTCAATGGACTTTGAAATGTGCATTCTAGAGTAGCTCAAATTATCTACCTTCTTGATGAATGCATGTTAGTTTTTGCTCTAATCGTGTCTGACAGACAATATTTTCTTGAAGACCAAATAATGCCCGACGTTCAAGTTGCCCTCTAAAACCTCGAAATTCGTCCAAGCATTCTTGAATTTTATTTCTACAGGAAATCGACAAGGCGTGCTTCCATAGCCTAATGTCCATCTTAATCAACACAGCATGTAGCCAAAGTCTTCTCATCAATCTGGCGTGCTTCTATAGCCCAGAGTCCTTTCCATCGACATGGTATGCTTTTGTAGCCTGATGTCCCTCTTAATCGACCCGGCGTGCTCCCATAGCCTGGAGTTCCTCTTTGTCGATCTGGTGTGCTATTGTAGTCGAAAGTCTCCTCATCACCTTAGAGACATTTTCTCTAGAGATTAGAAATATTGCCAGGTGAGTATTAAATCTCAATACTCAAAACAAAACTTGAGTAACTCATCATCTGAATGAAGTTCCAGTGCTCAAGGCAAAATTTGAGCATCTCCCCCAATTTTCAGAAATTGAGAGTCTATAATTTAAATATCTCGTCCGAAATCTTTCAATCAATTGTTGACATCTTAGTAATGGATATGAATGTCATGGACTCTTTTGGTTAAACACTTCATTCTGAATATGAATGGTTTTTGGTCTTTCTTATTATACCTTAGTCTCGATTTAGGTATTTCGAGTTATCTTAATCCAATATTTGAGTCACCTAACATTAAGCATCTATTGGTTAAGTTGTCTTAATCCAATATTCATTTCACCTAACATTGAGTGCTTATTGATTAAGTTCCCCAATTCTTGACATTTTAGTATGGATCTAAATGTCTCGAATATTTTCATCAAACATTTCATTTTGGATATGAATGTTCTTTGATTTTTCTCGTTATACTTTAGTTTGGATCTAGATATTTCGAGACTTCTTGTTCCAATGGTCGTCTCACCTAACATTGAGTATCTGTTGATTAAATTCATTTAGTTACCTTAATCTGGATCTAGGCAATTCGATAAACATTAGACTCTTCAAGAAATTTGGAATGAAAACCAGATACTTGTGGAGTAAAAATTCATCCCGTACCTCAAGATGCTCTACCGTATTGATTGGTAAGTAACTACAGGTACGCTCTTTTTTTTTTTTCATACTTTACATTAGCTTTTCCATGCATCATATCATATTGCATTTTAAAATGGGATTCATTTTCCCACAAAAAATAACATTATATTGCATATGCATGGTCAAAATTTAGGTCTCAATTTATCTTTAAATGCAACCTCTGCGAGCTCACCTTCAAAGAGGGGCAGTTGTTGACATCTAAATTTTGATTGATCATTCGTAATTTAATGCACAAAAATTTAGGGATTAATTTTAACCCCTAAACAAAAAATATATAGAATTAAATTGTATTGCATATAGTTTTAGGAGCATAATCTTTTAAGTATTTGCGGCAGCCGATTTTGCATAGTCAAGAAAATGAAGAGATGTGGTTGGTTCAAAAAGTAAAATATATCTGCATGGTCAAAACAAGGAAGGAATGTGACTGGTTCAAAAGGTAAAATATATCTGCATGGTCAAAGATATGAAAAGAGAAAAAAAGATATATTTTAGTGCATCCACAATAAGAAAGTAGATTATCGTGTCTTTATCTTGTCTTTTTTTTTAGGGCACCGTGTTGTCTTGCCTATAAAAGGGGGACGGTAAAAAAAAAAGGGGAACACAAAATTACACAGAAAAGGGAAGCACAATAGAGAGAAAGAGGAGGCACGGCTGCAATGTAGAGAACAAATGTTCTCCACAGGAGGTCGCGACAATAGCACAATCACATTCACTCACTAGTGTGTCCCGACTTGGATTGCACTCGAGTAAAGCTCCACAAGAATCAATTAAAAAAAAAAAAACCCTCACAAAAGATTTCTCTTAATGGCTTTCTAATAGTAATCTTTGAGCTAGGCTTGGCGTAACGAGTAAAATAGGTTAAATCCCATGTTTTATTTTCGGTCGCGTGTGCATTCATACGTCGATCAAATCCTTTGTTGTAAGTGTTTAATAATAATATTTTTTTCTTTCATCTAGCAATCGACAATTCCGTCGGTATGAATGTATACTACCTCCATTATGTAAGCATACCCAATATCGAACAATCCACAACGTCAGACGGAACTTAATATTGATGTAACCTCTTCTACAAAAGGAGCACTAGATGCCAACGTGGCAACGCAATAACCGAGTCAGCTCCGCCAGTTGAAATCAGCATAAATAGTAATACACTGCCTATTCTTCTGCAGGGTTAACTCCCATAAAAAAAAAAAAAGCACTAATTTTAGGTCAAGTATCAAATTTAGTCTAAAATTTTTTTTGTCTCATAGAAAACCATTAACTTTATGTTGAGTGCCAAATGTATCATAAAATTTTTTTGGTCTTGAAAAAAAAGTGTAAATTTTTACTTAAATCCTAAATCTGGCCCCCTTAACTTAGATTCATTTATTGTCCTTAGCATTAAATCCATGTGCACTTGCTAGTTGGAGTTTGCTTTTGGTCGGTAGCTAGCTGGATTTAAAGTATTATTCATTATCTTCTTATTTGAGCCATAGCTTGGAATATAACAATGAAACTATTCATCGTCTCCTGCACTTCATTAACACGTCAAAAAGATCTTCATATTAAATTTTTTTAGCTAGACTTTGCCATTTTATTGTAATATGAAGTTATAGACCACTGCTCATTGAGAGACACCATGGACAAGGTTTGCCAAGCTTGCAACTGTAGCATTTTTTTCCTGAAACAATGTTGACTTCAAATAAAGAGTCAAGTAAAGGTTAGATTTTGGATAAGGATGAAAGTTTGTGGTTTTTTACCAGACAAAAAAAGTTAGGGCCAGAATTGTCATTCAATCAAAAATTGGTGCTTTTTTACAAGACAAAAAAAAAGTTTTGGTTAGATTTGACACTCGACTTAAAGTTTGTGTTTTTTTACAAGACAAAAAAAGGTTTGGGCTAGATTTAGCACTCTAACTTAAGTTAGTGTTTTTTTTTCAATTAACCCTTCTTTTGCATGCCAACAAAGCAGGGATGTTTCATGCACGTCTGTGAAGGGGAAGGAACACCGAAATTCCCTTTGCTCTTTGTTTAACCAAAATCACACTCATCGCCCAAATAATTGCCCTACTATAATAATGCCCATTATACATTTTTTTATACATCTTGTCCTACTTTCTCGATATATAATTAATCACAAACAATGACATCGCATATCACGAAAACGACACAGTTGATTCATATCGGAAGGAGACGAGGAATACTATCCAAGGATCTTTGCTCTGCCCTCGCAAGCACTATATATTTCTCGTTGCCTGGAGTCGCTCGTTCGATCCGATTCTTTCTCATCCATTTAGTTATGCGTATTGCAAATGAAAACCCGGTTATTTTGCTAAGATGCATTCGGAACAACTCCCATAGTAAACTGGAGCTCCATGCAGATCTTAAGCAACAGCCAGTAGCAAAAGCAGCCCCACAAAAGCTTAATGGCCAGCTCGAATGTGGCCCATATCGACCGCGACGCGAGTATAAAATACATAGACCGGACAAGGGACAAAAAGAATGAGAGAGTTAAGTGTTGTTTCGACATTGGTGTCAATGATTGGCCGGTTTAGACGGATATAGAAAGAAGACCTACTGAAATAAAGAAAGACTTGGAAACCAATGCGATGCGGAGAGGAAGTTGCGTCGAGGTTCACTTGAAAACCAAGTCAAATGAACGTGATGTTGTAAGAGGAATGACGACGCTTCCATCACCGGCGCCGATCGTGCTTCTTTTTCTTAGATAGTACACACGAAATATAAATAAATGATAAAAAGAAATGGGTCTGTTTCGTCGCCTTGCGTTTTGCTCCGTTATTTTTGTCTAAGGCGATTTAATTTTGTCCTCTTTGGTACCTAAAGCGATAAGTTATGTTTTTGCCGACAAATTAACATCGTCTGGCCTTTTCTCTTTTGATCACAAGAAAATTATTTTTATTACTCAAAAACATATGTAAGAAGAACATAAACTTTTATGGAAAAGCAAATCGAGATAGAGTCAAGCTCAAGATACTACAACATGGCTAAATTCTGGAAAACAAGAGGGATCAATAGAGCACCAACTACCACCCGCTGCGGTGGCTCCGCCGGTTAGGCTCCTGTGACCCTTGCGCTTCAAGGGGAGGAGTTCGAAACTTGGGGGAGGCACTTGGTGACTTACCCTGCTGGTGGGAGTGTGGTGGCTAGCTCCCATTGGCCCCAGGGTTTACCACCCGGCTGTCGGCCGTGCGGGGGTTCCCTGGGTCACCAAAAAAAATAAAAAAAAATAGAGCACCAATGGGGTTAAGCATACACACGTTCCATAAGAATAGATCCGTCAAGCAATAATGATGGGCAGCCAATCACTGAATCTAATATCATCGTCAGTGAAAAATACATGTCGGACATTCATTTTCTAGAAACTATGCTGCTGTCATGTGTGCTTAGGTTTGGCTTCCTCCATAACATTGCCATACAGAAACAACTAAAACGAGTTGAACAAACCCAAATCTAATATTTGGAAGAGTAAATTTCCATGGTTCAACGAGACACCAAAGCACCAATAAAACTAGAAGTAGATGACTTGCGCACGAACAAAGCACAATGATATTGAATCTCCAAAAATATATTTATTAGACTTTCAGATCTAAATGGGGAGATGATAACTCCTAGATCTAGAACTAAATTATGAGAGTTCAAACTTCAAATTTAAAATTAGATCAGGAGAGAAGAAGAAATAATAAAAGAACAAGAAAACTTAAACTAAATCAACAAGAGAGGTGGACTAATTTAAACCCTCCCCGAGTTGAAGGTCTCAAACCCTCTCCCAAGTTGAAGAAGAATACGGTGGAGAGAGAGAAGAGAGAGGAAGATAAAAAGACTTCGCGATCATCTTGCTTAAAGGGCAAATTTTATTTTTTTTGTCGCTATAGACGACCAAGGGCGACAAAGATTCCATCGTTTGCGGAGTCTATCGTTTTGTTGCCTTAGGTTTTTTTTGGACGCTATAGCCTTTGGTGCCTAACGCGAAAATCAAACCTAAGGCGACAAAACCATAGACTCAGACAAATGGAAAGATTTTTTGTCGGCCTTAGCCGGTCTATAGCAACAAAAATAAGAGAGTTTTTCTTGCCTTAAGCAAGATGACCTTGAAGTCTCTTCTCTCATCTCTCTCCTTCGTCTTCTTCAAACTCCAACTTAGGGGAGGATTTGAGTTAGTCTTGCTCTCCGGCCCTTTCTTGTTGATTTTGTTTAAATTTTTTATTTTTTGTTCTTTTCTTATTTTTCTTCACTTCCAATCTAGATCTGGGAGCTCTCTTCTTCCTGTCTAGTAACTCATTATAATGTTGCACAAAAAAAAAAGAAAAAATAATGCATGCGGTGGTACTCTTTTAAACTAAAAAGTAGATAAATTAATAAGTTTATCAAGAGTTGCTTATTTAGTAAAAGTAAAAGTAGCACTTAGTTTAAACTTACGATGGATATATTCTTATTTATTTTATAGCTCGAAATATTGGAAATTTTTACAATATATAGATATTGATGAGGACAAATATCAATTTAATTTTAAATTTATAGTACGAATGTCAATTTAGTTTTAAATTTTCTAATTTGACTAATGTAGTTTTAAATATTTATGCGAAATTTCAAAATAATTATTTTGATTAATAAGGTTAGGGACACTGCCAAATCATGTGAATTCCATGTTTATGTATTATTTCCAAAATTCGTTTCTTGCTCGAATAGTTTCGACTGTTTGCGCCAATGCGTCGGTCGGTACTTTTAATAGTTCAACCTTCTCGAATGTACTTGGTAAAGGGAAAATTTCCTCCTTGGACGGTCGCCGGCGTCCATGGAATAAATAGACTCAAAATTTCCAGTCTGTTCTGTCAACTCCGATGTCCGTGAATCTTCTAGGAACGCGTGATCTCTCAATCTCATCAAGAGTTAACCAGTCTTCTGCTGTGCTGCTCATTTTTCGGAATCTGTACGAAAGTCGGACTTTGCCACTCCATCGTGAGACCCCATACAGTGGTCAAAATTTTGTTAAAAGATCTTAATTCCTACTCCTGATCCCAGTACGGTGTATTCGTCGGACTAATTCCAAGAGCAACATCGTCTCATTGTCGTTCAAATCAAATTTCCTCTATAGGTCAAAATCTCAACGCAGAAATCATTTGATATTTCCTTCAATCTCAATCGCATTTTTTTCCATGGTGTGTCAAAGTATCTCACGTTATTTTTCAGGAGAAATTTATGACGGATTTGTTAAGAGGCGCAATTGAAACCTAATACTTCATTTAGGGAAATTGTCAAAAGGGAAAGTTCAAGTTCCTGAATATATCCAATTGGATCCCCATCATTACTCAAAAGATTAAATAAATGAATTATGAGCCGATTGTGATATATTAACGACTTCAATTTATGCCACATTCTTGATGTGGAACTTCGTTTTTTATATAACACTTTCACCTCAACAAATCTTTCCTCAAGTGTGGCTTTTCTATGTCTAGNATCCATGTATTCTTCCACACTAGCATTATCTCAACTCAGATCTCCATCTTAGCCCAACCGAATTTGGTGGGAACACTATGAAGTCCTGGAATTTCCCAAATTATTTTAGGCTTTAATTATGAATGTTTCGTCAACTTGTTGTTAGCTAAGTCTCGCCCTAAATTGATCACTCACGAAATACTAATCGAAGGAGAAAGGTTATTGAGGACTCGTGCACGCGTGTAAGTCTTAAAAGCCGTCCGTTAGTTTGAGACCCATTAAAGTTGCGATTGATCGACTCGACCATGATTTTAATTCAAATTCGAATATCGGGCTTTTTGGACATCGAGATTAATCATTGGACTTTGGCTTCATTAGTTTCCAAAAATTTCGAGTACTTGAAAATGTCGGACGTAGGACCGCCAAGCCGAAATTCGGACCCGAGACCTTGCCATTTTTCCTTCCCTCTCCTCCTTCTCTCTCCCACGTGTGCCTTCCCCCTCTCTCTTCTTTTTCTCTCTCCTCTTTTCCTCCTTTCTTTTCTTCCCATTGTTGCACCACTGCACCGCTTGACTCCTTCCCTCCCACATGCCTTCCCTTTGCAATTTCCTCTTCTGCCACATGCCCCCTTTCCCCCCTGTTGAGAAAACTTTTAATTTTAATGATAACAAAAGAGTCACAGGGTGACATATTCTTCTAAGTCTACATGTAGTAGAAGGAAAGCAGAAGAAGTTTCTGAGTCTATTTATACCAAACGGAGAACATGAGGAGATGCAGAATCTCTGAGACTATGTGTACCAGATGGAGAACATAAGTAGATGCAAAACCTCGGTTTGACAGACCCAGAACAAACCTACAGGATCAGACCGAAAGCAAGATCACCAACAGTCATGAATTTCACTTACCTTATTTATATTGATTTTGTTATATTGAATCGATTAGCAAAATCAATCATCAGGACAACTTACAAAGAAGGATAGAACACTTATGGAAGCTCGGATTCTGATTGTATGGGCGAATAGAATCCAAGGGAATCCAATCTATCTTCAACGGTCAAGAAAACTTTCCTTATAAAGTCTGTCCAAGAAAGGAAAGGGAAGACGAATCTCTCAAGGTGATAGCCAACGGTCAAGTGTGGCTTGGAGAGTATATAAGAGAGGATGCGACTAGAAGAGAGACATGATTAATATATTCCAAAGCTTGATTCAATTCTTTACTAATTGTCTGAAAAAATGTGAAATTGAGTGATCCTAGTGTATTACCAAGAAGAGTGACTTAGTGAGACATATCATCATCAAGTGCGAACATTCAAGAGTGTGTAATTACCTTTGATCACATAGTAAAATCTAGCCTATTGATTGATCACTTGGAGAGTAGACGTAGGCTTGTCAAAAGCTGAACCACTAAAACTGTGTTTGTGATCTTCTCTACTCTCTCTATTTAATTTTTGTTTGTAGATTGCAGAAGCTTTATATCACTTGTGCGTAAAATTCCTCTACACTTATTCACTCCCCTCTAGGTATTAATATTAGCAATATCAATTGGCATCAGAGTCTCGTGCTTAGTATTTTGAAGTGTTTATTACTTCAGAGCTAAAGATCTTCCACGGCTAGTATTCTTGCACCAGGTCTAATTGAGGGACAAAGCAACACTCGATCACCATACTTTGATGGAAAATAGTACAACATATGGAAGAATGAAATGAAAGTTTTTCTCATATCAAAGAATCCACTGGAATGGGATGTAGTCAAGAAAGGAATTGATCCCAACGCTAAAGCTAGAAAAGCAGCAAGAAAAGATGATGGGAAATCAATAGAATCATCAGCTTCTCTCTTTAGAAAAGAGTTGACAAAAAGAGAAGCTTTAGATGCTAAGGCTATCTACTCTTTTTATTGTGCATTATTTCCAAATGAATATAATCGAATCTCTTCTTGTGAAACAGCAAAGGGAGTATGGGATAGGCTGCATGTTACCAATGAGGGGACTGATTGTGTGAAGAAAACCAAAGTGAATATTTTACTTGGTCAATATGAATCTTTCAAAATGAAATAGGGGGAGTCCATTGGAGATATGTTCAGCAAATTTATTGAAATAGTAAATGGGCTTGCATATCAAAGACAGCCCCTCTCAGGACCAATGAAGGTTAACAAGCTATTGAGAGGTCTATCAAAGGACTGAAATAATGTGAAGACTTCCATACGAGAAACTTTGCGGATCTCACCTCTGTTAGTTGATGAGCTTGTTGGAACTCTACAATCTTATGAAGTAGAACAAATGAATGAAGAAGTGGAGTCTAGAGGTAAGAAATCCATTGCTCTTAAGTCTAATATTGATTCTGATGATATAGATTCTGAGGATGAATTGGACGATGAAGAACTTGCTCTATTGATCAAAAAGGTAAGAAAGTTAAATAAGAAAGGCAAGAAGTTTGATAGTAGAAAGCAAAATAGAAAGTCTAGACAAAGAAGAACAATTGATGAAGAAGACTTTGTCAAAGATGTTGTATGTTTCGAGTCCAAAAAGAAGGGTCATATAAAACCAAATTGTCCTACTCTGAAGAAGAATAAAGGAAAGTTTAAAAAATATAAGAAGGCCCTGAAAGCTGAAAAGTGGAGTGGCACGGAGTGTGAAGACAATGAAGATGAATATGGAAATATCTATCTAATGGCACACTCAGACTCAGACTCTAGAGCAGACTCACACTCAGATAGAGAAATTGAGGTTAGTCACTCTGACATTCCTACAAAAGTTTCAGATTATATAAATGAGCTTTGTTCAAATCTGAAATACACTCTGAAAAGGATCTCTAGATTGAAAAAGGAAAATTACAAGTTGAGTCAATATAATCCTTCTCTGAAAGGAAAGTTTGATGATCTCAAAAATGAACTTTTGGAAACTAAGGAAAATCGAGATTCTTTACTAAATGAGAATGAATCTCTCAAAAAGGAACTTTTGGAAACAAAGGAAAATTGAGATTCTTTACTAAATGAGAATGAATCTTTCAAAAAGGAATTTTTGGATATTACTACAAAATTTTCTAAAGGATAAAAAACTTTATAGCATATACTTTCCATTCAGATTCCTTACTACAACAAGTTAGGACTTGGATGTTATAAGGAAAGTGACTCTTTAATTGATTTTCCAAAAGTCAAGGAGAGACTTAGATAGAGACCTCCTTGATAGGCTTACAAAAATCATTTCAAAAAGAACTTTGTAAAACCTATTGGTCAAAATAATCTTAGATGTTCTAATTGTGGAGAAAAGGAACATTTTGAGAGTAAGTGTCCTAAAGTCTAGAGACTTGTTCAAAGAAATTGGATAACCAAAGCGTATACTACTAACTTTAATGGACCCAAGAAAGTTTGGGTACCAAAGAAAACTTGAGTATCTGACTTGATTGTAGGTAAGTTTTAAAGGCAAAAAGAAATGGTATTTAGATAGTGGATGTTCGAGACACATGACTGAAGATTCAAGAATGTTCATTGGTTTGGAAAGAATAAAAGGAGGAACTGTTTCCTTTGGTGGAAATAGTAAGGGAAACATTATTGGACTAGGAACAGTTAAGATTAGGAGTCTTATCATCAACAATGTTTCTCTAGTAAAATGACTGAACTACAACCTACTGAGTATTAGTTAGTTATGTGATGCTGGTTTCAGAATTGATTTCAAGAAGAACTTATGTTCTGGAACCAATCAAGACTCATAAAAAATTAGATGATGAAGCAGATGAAGACATTGCTAAATGAAGACACTGCCAAAACATTATGTTCTATCTCTTGGACATAAATGAAGACACTGCCAAATGTCTCATCTCAATCCAAGATGAAGCAGATTTCTGGCATCGCAAACTTGGACATATTAGTATGAAACAGATCTCAAAACTGCTCACCAAAAAGCTTGTTCGTGGGCTGCCTTCATTGAGTTATAAAAAGTCAGAACTTTGCTCCGCATGCACTTTGGGAAAACAGGTAAGAAGCTCCTTTAAATCTATGAAAAGGTTTCTACTAACCGTGCTTTGTAGCTTCTTCATGTGGATCTTTTTGGACCAACTAGAACTCAAAGCATTGGAGGTAAGAAGTATTGTCTCATTATTGTAGATGATTATTCTCGCTTTACTTGGGTATTCTTCCTTGCTAATAAAGGAGAAACCTTCTCTTATTTTTCAAAATTTGCAAAAAGAGTTCATAATGAGAAAGGTTACTCTATCTCGAACATTAAAATAGATCATAGTGGAGAATTTGAAAATTGGGACTTTGCAGATTTTTGTGATAAGAATGGTCTTTAGCATATGTTCTCCTCACCATACACTCTAGAACAGAATGGAGTTATAGAAAGGAAGAACAGGTCTTTACAAGAAATGGCTAGAACTTTGCTTATTAAAAGCAAAGTAGCAACTCGCTTTTGGGCAGAAGCAGTTTCTACAACATGTTACATCATTAACAGAGTTTTTCTAAGACCTATTTTTGAGAAAACTCCCTATGAAATTTTCAAAGGCAAAAAACCAATCGTTTCCTATTTTCATGTTTTTGGCTGTCAATGCTTTATTTTTAAAAATGCTAACAATCATCCGAGCAAGTTTGAAGAAAGGTCAGATGAAGGTATATTTCTAGGATACTCAACCACAAACAAAGCTTACAGAGTGTTCAACAAAAAAACTCAAACTATGGAAGAGTCCATGAATGTGAAGTTTCTAGAGCAAGATCTGTCTAAGTAGGATAAAACATCATTCGAAGATCCAGAACCTACTGTAGATCTTGAGAAATCAACATTCAATAGAGAAGCTGACTCATCTCAGAAAGTTGTCATAGAAGAAACTCAAGATCAAAGCATCATCTAGAAGGACACTACTTATTCACCAGAAAAATCTAATAACAGCGAGGTGTACAACAAAAACTGGAAGCATAAATCCAGTCATCTTCAAAACCTTGTTATTGGAAGCATCAATGAAGGAATTCGAACCATATCAAGGAACAAAAAGGATACAGGCATACTAGCACTCATTTCTGAAATAGAGCCTAAAGGAGTAGAAGAAGCACTTGGAAATGAAAGTTGGATAGAAGCAATGCAAGAAGAACTATAGCAGTTCAGAATAAATGATGTTTGGGAATTAGTACCTAAACCTAAGGGAAGAACCATCATAGGAATCAAATGGGTTTTCAGAAACAAACTGGATGATCAAGGAAAGGTGACCAAAAACAAGGCAAGGCGTGTAGCCAAAGGTTACTCACAATCAGAAGGAATAAACTATGATGAAAGTTATGCACATGTAGCAAGATTGGAAGCAATTGGACTACTGCTTTGTTATGCTTGCTATCACAATTTCAAGCTATTCCAAATGGATGTGAAGAGCGCCTTCTTAAATGGATTCATACAAGAAGAAGTCTATGTTGAACAATCTCCTGGCTTCGAGGAACCAAGAAAGCCAGATCATGTATACAGATTGAAAAAGGCACTATATGGTCTAAAGCAAGCACCTCGAGCCTGGTATGAAAGACTAAGTAAGTTCTTGTTAGATAAAGGCTTCAAGAAAGGTATGGCAGACACAACTCTTTTCATTAAGAGGGAAGGTAAAGACATTTTACTTGTTCAAATATATGTAGATGACATAATTTTTGGTTCTTCTAATGAACGTCTTTGCAAGGACTTTTCAAAGGCTATGCAAGAAGAATTTGAGATGAGCATGATGGGAGAACTAACATTCTTTATAGGTCTTCAAGTCAAACAATCAAAAGACGGCACTTTCATCTTTCAAGAAAAATATGCAAAAGACTTGGTCAAGAAGTTTGGGATGGAAAACTACAAGAAGACTGAAACTCCAATGTCAACTTCTATCAAACTAGACAAGGATGAAATGGGGAAGAAAGTTGACTAGAAAACCTACAAAAGCATGATTGGGCCTCTTCTCTATCTTACTGCATCTAGACTTGACATTCTATACAGTGTGTGCTCATGTACTAGATTCTAAGTAGACCCCAGAGAATCACATCTTTCTGTTGTAAATCATATCATAAAATATGTTGCTACTAATCCAAAGTTAGGTCTATGGTATCCCAAAGGAACGGACTTTACTTTTCTTGGATACTCAGATGCTGACTTAGCTGGATGTAAAGTGGACAGGAAGACATTTGGAGCATGCCAACTTCTAGGACATATGTTAGTCTCATGGTTCTCCAAGAAGTAGAACACCGTGGTTCTATCAACGGCAGAAGCAGAATATGTTGCTCTTGGCAACTATCGTTCACAAGTTCTATGGATGAGATAGCAACTAAGAGACTACAGAAAGGAAGAGACTTGCACTGAAATAAGATGTGACAATACAAGTGTTATTAATCTCACCAAGAATCTAGTCTTACATTCGAGGGTAAAGCATATAGAAATTAAGCACCATTTTAAAAGAGATCATGTGCAAAATGGTGAAATATATGTCCAATTTATTGATTCTAAGAGTCAATTGGCAGATATTTTCACTAAACCGCTAGATAAAGGTACATTTGATTCTATTTACAATAGATTAAATATTATTAACCCTTTCACATAAAGTCTATGAAGACAGGATATCTTCTGGGAAGAGCAATCATTTGGCAGAAGTAATCTTCTAGAACGACAAATATTCTAGGTCGAACTTAAAGGGCCTTACTGGTATTTTTGGAAATTTAAATTTTGGCGGGTAAGTTATTTCCATAAATGATCAAACATGGTAAGTTAATATCTGCAAATATTGGATTTGATTATTTTTCTGTGAATGCCTAATTTATTTGAATATATTTTTATCAAGTTTTTTGATTTTTGAATAACTGCCATTTACAGTTATTTTTATTTCCAAAAATTGTGTCTTTTCGTTTCCCCCTTCAGAAGCGTATATAACCCCTAAAAATCGAGTCTTTCTTCCACCATAAACTCGAACTCTCTCAAAAACCCTAAAGATCTTATCTTTCTCTTAATTCTAACCAAATCTTCTCTATCTCTCCTGCACAATGGCTTCAAAATCCTCTATATCAAGGTCTCCCTCTTCACAAAGGAGATCAAATCGCATTGCAAGCAGAGGGCCAAGGAATATCGAAGGAGCAGAAACTCACTTCAACCTAACAAGGTCTTCTAGAGAGGAATCGCTGAGGCATTCTCCAACTGAATTAGTATAGAGGAATGTCATTGAAAGAGGTACGTCTAGATTTACTATGCCTGCTGAAGCAAAGGACCCTGTAAAGGTCTTCAAAATGTATGAAATCTTAGTGAGGGGAGATGTTTCTGAAAAGTTTAAGCTTGAGTATTTGAGGGAACAAGGGTATGCAAATGAGATGCGACTGGTTGAGGTTGTATCGAAAGTAGTTAATGTGGCTGAACAGGTTGATCAGACACCTAAACCTAGAAGGGGTGCGGAAAGTCTATGGGAAGGAAAAAGAGAAGATGATGATGAACGGCGATTTAGAAATTTTCAGATCAAGATGGGGATTGCTGCAATAGTTGCTAACCCTATAGGAAATCTGTTCCGTTCCAAAGAACATAAGGCCAGTTATGTCTCTATGCTTCAAAGAGGCATAATGAATCATAGAATAGTGGATTTTGACTTTCTAGATGCAACTGGAGTGAACCTTAGAGGATTTTTTGAGAGGTTACAGATGGATCATTTTTGCACTGACACAGCCGCTGTGTATCCATAACTCACAGCATATTTTTACTCCAATCTATCGTTCTTGACTCCAAATAAGTTGCAGTTTAGTGTGAATAATAATTTTTATGAACTTGATGCAAATACTTTGGCTGATATTCTGAAGGTTGAAAGGGGAGATTTCAAGCCCATTGAGGTATCTTATGAAGTTGCCTGCAAACATCTTACCAATATTGTTAGGGGCAAACATAACATATCCCTCTCTGAGCTTAGCCAGAATTATACTTCATAAGATTATCATAAAATGCATCAGTCCAAAGGCATCAGTCCAAAGGCATCATCCAAGACTGACATGGCCAAATTTGAGGCTAAGATGATGTGGGCCATCGAAAATGGAGTTTTGTTCTCACTTCCACATACAGTGCTGTTATACATGTACATAACTATTTCGAAGGATAAAAGACAACTGCCTTATGGAGCTTTAGTGACCAGAATATTTCATCATTTCAATATTAATTTGCCTGGAAGACTCTACACTATAGTTCTGTCAGTGATGCCTATAGGAGTCAAGATAATAACTCAGATGAGGCTGAACGATGTTGTGGAAACATGGAGGAGAAAGCATAAAGAATTCACTAAGACATCAACCACTGCAAAAAGAAAAGACAAGGAAGTGGTATCGGCAGGGCAGAACACGAAAAGAAGGAGATAACTTCTGCTAAGGGATGAAAATGATGATGAGGAGACCATTTAAAAAATACTTGCTTCTATGGGTCATGCTCTAATCATTGCACCTAGAATGACAAGCACAGAAGCAAAAAGGACTCCACCAAGAGTAGCAGAGGAAAATCTACAAAGTGCAGAACCACAACTTGCAGCAAATGTGGTTATGTTTGAACCAGAGGAAGAGCAAGAGCCAGAAGAATACCTTGAAGAAGACCCAGAAGAAGCACCAGAAGCAGATGTAGCAAGAGAGGTAGAATGATAAGGAATAGATACAAGTCAAACTATTCTAGACGTAGAAGGTGGAACTAGGGTAGAGGACAGAATAAGTCAATCTCCAAAAGAGACTGAAGATCAAACACCAAAGTAACATGCTGACAAACAAGTAGAGACATCAAATCAGGGGGAGCATCGATCTAGAAGAGTTGAAACAGCATCTCCTGAGCTTCTATTTGGATCACAATCTGATCATTCTAATTCCAAAAAGATATTAGATCTGCTTATGCAAATCAAAAATTAGCAAGTTGCCCTAGAAACCTCTATGAACAACAAGTTCGAGACTCTTGAGAAGAAAACTCAGCAGCAATTAGCACGGATGGAGTCAACAATTAATCAATGCCTCAATAAGATTGAAGAGTCTGCTAAGGATATAGAGGATTTTACATTAGCTTGAACCCCTAAAAAGCCATCGTCTTAATTTCCTTTTTCAAAACTTTTCTATTCTAATGCATTTTGACTGTTGGATTTTTATTTTTGACTGTGACAAAAAGGGGGAGAAGAAGTAGATACTGGTTTTGTTGGTTTTATTGTTAATTTTGTTTTGGACATGGGATTAGGTATTGTGTGAACTGATCATTTGATATCTTTTGGTGTGTGGCATATGATTTGATGATTTGATCTAAGTACCATACCGATCATGTGTGACTTAACTAAATGCTCATTACTACTATGTCATACATATACTATACTATGCCTAACCATGTTTTGCAGGAACAACAAACTATATGCATAAAAAGTTTTGTCACCACCAAAAAGGGGGAGGTTGTTGAGAAAATTTCTAGTTTTGATGATAACATACCATTTTATGAATACAGAAATTCATATATTTTCAAAGGAAAAAGAGTCACGGGGTGACATATTCTTCTGAGTTTGCATGTAGCAGAAGGAAAGCAGAAGAAGTTTTTGAGTCTATTTGTACCATATGGAGAACACGAGTGAGATTATGTGTACTAGACGGAGAATACAAGCAGACGCAGAACCTCAGTTGATAGATCAAGAACGAACTTACAGGACCAGACCGAAAGCAAGATCACCAACGGTCATGAATTTCACTTACCTTATTTATATTGATTTTATTATATCGAATCAATTAGCAAGATCAATCATCAAGACAATTTCCAAAGAAGGATAAAATACTATTGGAAGCCCGAATTCTGATTGTATGGGCGAACAGAATCTAAGAAGATCCAATTTATCTTCAACGATCAAGAAAACTTTCCTTATGAAGTCTGTCCAAGAAAGGAAATAGAAGACGAATCTCTCAAGGTGATAGCCAACGGTCAAGTATGGCTCAGAGAGTATATAAGGAGAGGATGCGACTAGAAGAGAGACATGATTAATATATTCCAAAGCTTGATTCAGTTCTTTACTAGTTATAAGAAAAAGTACGAAATTGAGTGATTCTAGTGTATTACCAAGAAGAATGACTTAATGAGACATATCATCACCAAGTGTGAACACTCAAGAGTGTGTAATCACCTTTGATCACATAGTGAAATCCAGCCTATTAGCTAATCGCTTGGAGAGTTAACGTAGGCTTGTCAAAAGTCGAACCACTATAACTATGTTTGCAATCTTCTCTACCCTCTTTATTTAATTTTTGTTTGTAAATTGCAGAAGCTTTATATTACTTGCGCATAAAATTCCTCTACACCTATTCACCCCTCTCTAGGTGTTAATACTAGCAATATCAACACCCACTTGTTGTCTTTTCCCCCTATTGTTTTGTTGGTTTGACTTTTCAAACCCCTCTCTCTCTCTCTCTCTCTCTCTCTCTCTCTCTACCGTAATTGACTGCTACCCCCCTTCTTCCACTTTGTTTCTCCTTCTTCTTTGGTCTCTCTTTGACCGAAAAATTGAACTGCTGCCATTGCATTTTCTGTACCACCACCACCCTTGCTCATCATCAGACTGCCGGTTGGCCACTGTCCTCTGGTCGCAAGCCCAGCCATCCCGCCTCTCCTCTCCTTCCCCACCAGCCATTTGCTGAACTGTAGCAGTTGCTGCGTCTCTCTAGCCGCCCATTGCTCGTCGCACAGCCGCTCTTTGGCATTGCTTGGTCGCCGTTGAAACTTCGTGAGCCGCGACTAGGCCACCCCCGATGCCAACCTCTCCTCTCTCCTCCAGTTTCCTCCATTTCCCCTAGTTTCCGCATTGGGTTGCGCCACCACCACCCGTTGGTCACCCCCTTCCCTCCTCGCCGTTCAGTCGCGTCAGTTGGCGCCTGGAGTTGCCACTCGACTACCCATCCCAGCCAACTAACCACCGTCCTTCCCACTGAGCTCGTCTCGCTCGCTCTCGGTTCTGGTCTCAACCGAACCTAGAGCCACCATTAGTCGCCTCCTGGATCGTCATTCGCTGCCCTCAACCAACCAGAGAGGCGCCCCCAGCTGGACTCGAGCTGCTGGACGTCTCCTCCTCCCTCAGTTCCTCTTTTGGCCACATAGACAGTGGGCCTCCGGCCAAGATCCCGTCGTGTCACTCGTCCTAACACCCCGAGGGTGCTTGTGCGTCTGCCTCGTCGCTCCCGTTGCAGCCGCGCCTTCACTGTCATTAAACGATAAGTTTCAGCTCTAAACCCTTGTTTAGCATATTAATCGCATTTAGGGTTAGTTTAATTGGGTTAATTGGGATTAGGTGATTAGTTATGGTTATTTGGCTAATCAGGGTTTGTGGGGGGTTAATTAGAGACTAATGGTGGTTTAAGTTAATTATGGGTTTATATTATTATTTATCTTTATTTATTCAGAAAATAATATAATATTATTTTATCATTATTTTTAATAATAATAAATTATATTGCTGATAATTATTGTGTTCAATAATTATTAATTAGGATAATTCCTCGTGTTTGGATTAATTGATTTCCGATAAGTAATTGTGGTAAATAGTGATTTACGGGAATTATTGGTCGTCGCATTATTGTGAGACGAATATTGTCTAAGGCAATAATTAACTGATTTGCTGATTATTTGTTTATACCTTATTGATTGAAGCACGTATATTTTGGGAATTATATGATATTTCCTTACGAAATTGGTTGATTATCTGTTAACACAATGTGGCGGTTCATGGATATTATGTGGAAAATTTATTGCTTCTTATATGGATCTCATGCATGTCATGTGTGGATCATGATGTATGCTTATAAGTCCACTTGTGCCTTGAGGCATATGTGATGAGGGGTGGAGGGCAGCCTTAATGCGTGTTTACACGGGGAAAATGATAGAACCCTGATGCGTGGTACGCAGGGAGGTAGTGGTGATTGTGCTCTAATGCATGTTTACGCAGGGAAAATGATAGAGCCTTGATGCGTGGTACGTGAAGATGTAGTGGTGGTTGTGCCCTAATGCGTGTTTACGTTGGGAAAAGGATAGAGCCCTAATGCGTGGTACGCGGGGAAGTAGATGCGATTGTTCCTTGATGCGTGTGACGTGGGGAAAAAGGAAGAGCCTCGAAGCGTGTTGACGCGGGGAGATGCATAATTGGAATACGCCTGATTGCTATGTACATGAAACATTATATGTGCGGTGTTTTAATTATGTGATTATCTATTTGCCCTTGTGTGGCCATGTAACTTATATCATGTAGGGTATGTACAGTCGCAAGGTAAGGCTGTTTGTGATTAAATGGTTTAATTATTGAATGTTATTTTGAGAGCCATGCTTATCAGGTACCCCTAAGGTGGATTGGTGCCTTAGTCGAGGCTTAGCGCCCGAACTTACTGGGATTTTATTTCACTGGTTATTATTTAACCATTTTCAGATCCTTGAGATGTGTGATTGGTTGTGGATTTTTGGACTGACTAGACCTTAAACCTTAAAGATACGGGAAGAAGTAGATCAACCCTTTTGCCTTATGTATTTTGTTGGTTATGAGAATAGTGCCCAAGGATATTGATGATGTTTGACTAGGGTTTATTAATTGCTTCCGCATGCACATATTTATCTGATAAAAAGAATGGTCGACGATGCATCCTGAGATGTTACACTCTTTTGACCACAAGTGAAAAAGGGGATCATTGCATTCTCGAGGGTCAGGGGCGTGACATTCCCATTGGACTTGGTATTAGAGCCCAGTCAATAACTGAAGTGATAAGGAGCGATGGGTGTTTAGGATAGTTAGTTAGTGAAAACAATTTATTTTATGTGCCTGTGATTGTTATAGTATCTCTGGTACTAAGCGGGTTGCTCATAGTTTCTAATTCCTGATTGGAATTGAAAAGCAGGTTCAGTAAAGATTCTGCACAATGAGTAATCTTGATCGAAGAACTCCTAGCAGGCGGATTGCAGTGAGACAGGCTAGAGTTCGAGATAAGGCACTCGAAGATCCCAGGCTGGATGGGATCCTGCAGGTACTTGAGATCCTAATAGGGCAACAGGCTCAAGCTGTCGCCATCGCCATTGCTGCTGCCACCATGGCCACTGCCATGGTTACTACTAGTGGCACTACTCTTGTTGAGGCCTTAATCCCTGAGGTGAGGGAAGAGCCTCGCGTGCGACCAATGTTTAAGCTGGTGGAGCAATTTTTGAAGCTAAAGCCACCCAAGTTCACTAAGGTGGGCGACCTTGAGGCTGCAACTATTTTGATTAAGGAAATGGAGAAAACCTTCGCCTTGCTGATGTGCTCAGAATAGGAGAAGGTGATGTTGGCAGTCTATTAGTTGCAAGGTAATGCTAGCACTTGGTGGGAGGCTACTCAGAGAGGAGTGGTCTCGAAAGTTATGGCCCCGGTGTGGGGTGTCTTCATGGAAGCTTTCTATGGCAAGTTCTTCTCCGAGTGTGCTCGGGAGTAGAAGATGATAGAATTCCTGTGGCTTCGACAAAACCAAATGTCGAAAGACCAATACGAGGTGAAGTTCGTAGAATTGTTGAAGTACGCACCGAGATTGGTTGAAAATCTGGCAAATAAGGTTAGGAGGTACAGGGATGGACTGAAGTTGGAAATCAGGGACCATCTTGTGTACCTGAATTTGAAGGACTATGATGAGCTGTATGCTAGAGCTTAGATGATCGAGAAACATCTGGTCGAAATGGTAGCCACATCTGGATCGTGGTTTGCACCGAGTAGGGATAACCATCGGGTTTAGGAAAAGACTAATGATTAGGAGAAGGCCCTATATTCTGCCAAACTGAAGGAACGATGTGGGGAAGCAAATAGTTGACTCGAATGGTGCATGCCAACTATGCGGCAGGAGACATGAAAATGCCCCATGCTCTGCCCTGAAGGGAGCTTGTTATGGTTGTGGCCAGCAAGGCCATCAAGTGAGGAATTGCCCCCGTAGGACAATGGGAGCACCAGGGTAGCGGTTGTAGATAGGACCACTTGCAAGGTACAAACCACATAATAACCAAAATCGACCCTTGGTGCAATGAAGGGTGTACGCTATCACTTAGAAAGAGGTAGAGAATTTGCTCTCCATGGTCACAGGTATGGTGCTCTTACACAACCACACTACTTATGCTTTGTTTGACCCTAGTGCTATCTATTCTTTCGTGACTAAGCAATTTGTTGAATTAGCGAGATTAAGTTCAAAATCATTAGGTGTATTTTTTAATATTTCTACCCTGCTCAAGGATAATATAATTGTTGCGGTAGGATGTCCTGGATGTAAGTTAGCGGTTGGTGGTAGAGAAGGAAGCACAGACTTGCTTGTGCTGGAAATGTATGATTTTGATGTTATTATTGGTATGGATTGGCTCACCAAGCAATGAGCCACAGTGGATTGTCATGGAAAGATGATCCAGTTTAATCCTGTTAGAAGTAGTAGTTTTTCATTCATTGGAAATTAGAGAGGAGTTTCAATCCCTTTGATTTTGTCACTTGAAGTGACTCATTTTTTGGATGAGGGTTGCAGAGGTTATTTGGCAACTATAGTGGATATGTTGGTAAAGGAACCAATGATGGAAAACATTGCTGTAGTACGGAACTTTCCGAACATTTTTCCCAAGGAGTTGCCAAGGTTGCCACTTGAAAGGGAAATAGAGTTTGTAGTGGAATTGGCTCTTGGAACGGAACCAATTTCCAGGCACCTTACCGGATGGCATTGTCAAAGTTAAAGGAGCTAAAGGTGCAAATGCAAGAGCTATTGGATAAAAGATTTATCCGTCCTAGTGTGTCTTCATAGGAAGCACCGGTCTTGTTTGTGAGGAAAAATGATGGGTCATTGCGACTTTGCATCAACTACCGGCAACTCAACAATGTGATGGTCAAGAACAAGTATCCATTGCCAATGATAGATGACATGTTTGACCAATTCCAAGGAGCTTTGGTATTTTCCAAAATAGACCTAAAGATAGGCTATCATCAGTTGGGGATTAGAAAGGAGGATATACCAAAGACAACATTTTGTACGCGTTATAGTCACTATGAGTTTATGGTAATGTCGTTTGGTGTGACTAACGCCCCTGCGGTGTTAATGGATTTGATAAATCGGGTGTTCAAGGAGTGTCTGGACCGATTCACGATCGTGTTCATCAATGACATCTTGGTATACTTGAGGAGTTCAGAGAAACATGAGCAACACTTAGGGATAGTACTACAAATCCTTTGGGATCACAAGTTGTTTGCCAAGTTTAGTAAGTACGAGTTTTGGTCAACTCGGGTAGCATTTCTTTGCCATGTGATTTCTGGGGAAGGAATCTTTGTGGACCCAGCCAAGATTGAAGCAATCACAAATTGGCCAAGACCAATGACGGTGATCGAAGTTCGAAGTTTCTTGGGATTGGCTAGTTATTATAGGCGGTTTGTGGAAAGGTTCTCTGCAATAGCCATGCCTCTGACTCGGTTGCTGAAAAAGGACGAAAAGTTCAATTGGACGGATAAGTGCAAGTGTAGTTTTCAAGAGTTTAAGGACAAGCTAACTACCACACCGGTGTTGACAATTCTGTCTGACCCCGGTGGATATGAGATTTATAGTGATGCATCTTACAAAGGGATAGGATGTGTTCTAATGCAACATGGAAGTGTGGTTGCATATGTATCCCGTTAGCTATGGCCTCACAAGGCAAACTACTCGACGCATGATTTGGAGTTAGCAACAATTATTTTTGCGTCAAAGAATTGGAGGCATTACCTGTGCAGAGAAAGATTCCAAATTTATACGGACCACTAGAGCCTAAGGTATCTATTTTCACAGAAGGAGTTAAACATGAGGTAGCGTCGATGGATGGAGCTTCTGAAGGATTACGACTGTGACATTTTGTACCATCCCAACAAGGCTAACAAAGTTGCAGATGCACTCAGTCAGAAGTCTTCAATTGCACACATGATGGTCCGAGAATGGGTACTGCCAGAAGGAGTTCGAGACTCGGAATTTAAGTTTGAGGTAGGCTATCTCTTAAGTCTAGTAGCTACCCTCAGAATCGAGCCTGAGATGCAAACCAAGATTAAAGGTGCACAACGATTGGACCCTAAGATTCAAAAGGTCCTGCAAATAGATGCAGCCAAGAGGAAAGCCGATTTTCATGTATCCGAGGACAAGCTTTTGAAATTTCGTGGATGGTTGTGCGTGCCCAATGATGCGAAGCTTAAAGATTAAATTTTGTTAGAAGCTCATCGAAACCACTATAGTATACATCCAGGTAGTACGAAGATGTACCAGAACCTACAACAACATTATTGGTGGAATGGCATGAAGTTGGACATCGCCAAGCACGTAGCTAAGTGCTTAATGTACCAACAAGTGAAAGCGCAACACTGCAAGCCCGGGCGATTATTGCAACCTCTCGAGATTCCCGAATGGAAGTGGGAATATATGACAATGGATTTCATGATGGGACTACCGAGGAGTCAGCGGGGTAATGACTCAATCTGGGTCGTGGTGAACAGATTGACGAAGTCTGCGCATTTTATTGCCGTAAGAAATGACTTTACCTTGGAAATGTACGCAGAATTGTACGTTCAGCATATTATTCGCCTTCATGGAGTACCAATGACGATCACATCCAATTGAGACCCAAAATTCACGGCATCATTTTGGAAAAGTCTGCAAGAGACCATGGGAACAAAGCTACAATACGGTATCGTGTATCATCCGCAAACGGATGGTTAGTCGGAATGGACGATCCAGACACTCGAGGACATGTTGCAGCCTTGTGTTTTGGATTTTAAGGGGAGTTGGGAGGAACAACTTCATCTAGTTGAGTTTGCCTACAACAATAGTTACCAGCAGAGCATAAATATGGCTCCATTTGAGGCGCTGTATGGTAGACCCTATAGAACCCCACTTTGCTGGAACGAAGTAGGTGAGAGGAAAATTATGGGATCGAAACTAGTCCAGCAGTTGATAGATACTGTCCAAGTGATTCGAGATAGGTTGAAAATAGCTCAAAGTCGCCAGAAGAGCTATGTAGATAAGCAACGTAGACCGTTGGAGTTTCAAGTTGGTGATCACGTGTTCTTGAAGGTATTGCCAATGCGAGGTACTTCGCGGTTCGACAAAAAGGAAAAGCTGAGTCCGAGGTCCGTGGGATTCTTTGAAATTTTGGAAAGGAATTGGATTTTGGCTTATCACCTTGCATTGCCTTCGAGACTGGCGCAAGTGCATGATGTCTTTCATGTGTCAATGTTGAGAAAGTACGAGCCAGATCCGATCCACGTGCTAAATTTTGAGGAAATAGACAAGGTGTTGTACGTGGAAAGATCGGTGCGAATGGTGGACCGAAAGGAGTGCATGCTGTGGAACGAGACATTTGCCTTGGTCAAGGTGATATGGCAACATCATGGAATGGAAGGAGACACGTGGGGAAGCGAGGAAGTAGTGAGGCATTAATACCCCACCTTTTCGAAGAGTTGAGTAGTAACATAAATTTCAAGGACAAAATTTCTATAAGGGGGAAGAGTTGTGACGTCCTGGAATTTCCCGAACTATTTTGGGCTTGATGAATACCTAAATGGATCACCAAAATTTAATTGTCACCACAGCAAACTTGCAAGCTACCGGTCTGTCCTCTTGTTCTTTTCATTTAACGAAACAAGTTAGATTCCTTCATAGAATGCATGAGAATTGGCATGTATAAAGAAGAGTGCAATGACGGGCATTCGTTGCATGGCTCAAAGAGAGAGAAGAGAGGGCCGTGTTGAATAGAGAAAGGGAAGATGGAGTGCGATCTGGAGCATGACTGTTTCTCCTGTCTTGCTCCTTCCTCTTGCCCCGATTGAGCTTCCTCTATAAATCACGAACAGAAGGTCAGAAGACAGCGAGAGAGAGCTCTTAGACTACACGAAAGAGATTGAAAAAAGAGAGTGGAGAGTTCTTCTCCAAAAATTTCAGAGTGATTTGCTTGCTGTAATTATACCCTATAATCCTCTAGTCAGTTAAATTATTGTGAGTAGAATTTGTGTAATTTCCTAAGTGAGATTTCACTAGGAGTTGCAAAGGGTTAAATACTGAATGAGTTATTGGGTGCAATTGAAGATTAAGAAATATCGAGAGAGTGTTTGAGAGTACAAATGATTGTAATTATTATTGTATCGCTTGTTTTCATAGTGGAATTTTGTGCTGTTCTCCTCATGAACATATGTACCGATATTCAGACCGAACCACGTAGATCTAATATTCAATTTATTTCCTTCCTTTTGTCCAATATCCAACTTCGCTTGTCCCATATTTTCACAATAGCTTATTTGTATGACCGCATCTTTGGGATAGGAGGACGGCCACGTCAACAATCTCTAATACCGAAACCTTTGCTTTCATAGAGTAACTAAAATTTAATGGTTAAATTTTAGCTAGAAAGGTTCACTAAAAAAGAAAGAAACGAAAAGCTATGCCTCCATCAAAGTTAGAGAAATTGATGACAATCCAAATTGTGAAATTACGGGACAAATAACACAGAAATACACAAGTAGTAGTTCAATTCCAATTACTAAATATACCTTTTGCAAGCAATGATGCTTTGGTTTTTATGAATCTGTGCTCGTTTTATGGACAATGCTTCCCAATTGCATTGGCTCTGTCTCTCAGCACAGACTTCTGCACCTTCCCTGTGGAATTCATCGGCAAGTCCCCGAACCACACCGATTTCGGAATCATTGCCGTCTTTTGCAGCTGCTCCTCACAAAACTTTAATATCTCCTCGGAGTTGGAACACTCCCCTTTCTTCAACTTCACGAATGCGCATGGGACTTGCCCCGCAACGACATCATTTTGAGCAACAACGGCAGCTTCCACAACTTTCGGGTGGCTCAACAAGACGGCTTCTATGTCTAATGTGCTGATCAACTCCTTCCCTAAGACTATGGCGTCCCTCGCTCGGTCCTTCATCTCTATGCAACCGTCCACATGCCGCACTCCAATGTCCCCGGTCCTGAACCACCCGCCAGAAAAGGCCTCCCGCGTTGCCTCTGGGTTGCCCAAATAGCCCGCCATGAGGGTGTTCCCTCGTAGCATGACTTCTCCGAAGGTTTCCCCATCGCTTGGAACGCTCTGCATGGTGGTCGGGTCCTTGACATCAGCAGCTTCCAGTGTGATGTTGTGGAGACCTTCTCTATATTTCAGGTTATGATCGTCGTGGTTGTCCTCGTGGTGGTGCTGCCATGACCTCCAGGGTCTGATGAGGGCGGGCCCCAGGGCTTCCGTCATGCCATATCCCTGGACGATGTTGAACCCAAGTTTTTGGACTCTCTCGAGGACGGGAATCGTCGGGAATGTGCCGGCGATGATTCCAATCACCACGGAAGGCAGTCGCTTTTGGTCGACTGGTGGGGATTCAGCAATCATGTTTAGGATAGTGGGTTTACCTGTCGAAAGGGATTAAAAAAAGAAAATTCTATTTTTTCATGAGTGATTTCGCATGAACCTAACATGATCCATAATTCCATATTACATGTTTCAAAAGCTTAGGCATCCTATATACTTTTTAATGCGAATGATTTATTTAAACTTTTTTAATTTAAAAGCATTCTTATGGTTAGACTCCGTTCGATATGTCATGCTCATGATGCAACAGGATTGTCTCTATCAAAGTAAAAAATAAAATAAAAAATGGACCATTACCGCAGAGATGAGTGACCTTGTGGAGCTGAATGGAGTCGAAGATGATCTTCGCCGACACGTTCCTAATGCAAACATTGATGCCTCCAAGCGCCGCCATCGCCCACGTGAAGCACCACCCATTGCACCTGAACATGTCCACCGTCCACAGGAACACAGGCGACTTCCCCATGTCGTATCGGAGGATCAGCCCTAGAGAGTTCAAATACGCAGCCCGGTGGCTGTATGCCACTGCCTTGGGCGTCCCGGTTGACCCCGAAGTGAAGTTGACCGAGATGGGACCGCACTCATCAGCCGGACTCACTGCTTGAAAATCGCTCTCTCCCGTAGCTAGGGTTTGTTCGTACTCTGGAACCTCAAGGTCACATTGGGTTCGATGGTCTGGTGAGACGTCGTGGATTGCAACAAGGAGTGGCTTGTGATCATAGTGGTTTTCTTGGAGGTGCGTGTTGTTCTTGTTGTCGATGACTTTGGAGACGAGGTGTGCAAACTCAGAGTCGACGAAGATGATCTTGGGTCGCAAGCGGTGAAGGATGATCGTCAAAGCGTGCTCGTCAAGGCTTACGTTGAGCGCGGAAAGAGTCGCGCCTGCCATTGGAACTGCGAAGTGGAGCTCGTACAGTGCAGGGACGTTTGGTGCCATAGCTACAACCTGCATGAACATAACAACGAATCGTGAGCATAACATCACCGAACCGCCACCTTTGATGTTCAGATAATCTCGTTCCTCATTTCCAACAACAAACCCCATCATCAGACTCATTCCCTCAGACGAGTCAGACTTTGAAAATTTGTCACCAAAAGACTCGGGAATCCGCACCACGCATCGCCACGTCATAGGCCACCGATGCCGTCACCTGTAAGTGCCTTTTTCGAAGCAATAGTTGGATATTATAAACAAAATCCGCCAGAAAGAGGTTCCTCGTCCTCCGACGAGTCCAACCCAGCAAACGAAGTTGCCGAATCCCTTTTACATGCCCTCATGCGCTGCTTAAGTCCTCTGTGTGTGCGATTCACGCGCTGGTGTGCCTCGCATGTAATTCAAACAAGTGACGTCATCTTACACGTCAGTGCCACTTTTCAACCAAGTTGTCTGCCATGTCATTATCTGATGTCATCTTCTACGTCACTCCTTAGCCTAGTTGTCTGCCATGTGTCTAGCGCGTCATCCTAAGACTATTATCGTCGTGTTGATCGACGTTGGCCAAATCAGTTTGAACCGTTTCAGACTAATTCTTGGCATTTTTAGATTGGTTCTTGAGGTATTTCAACATCTTAACTCTATTTTTGGTTTTATTTTCTCCATATCAGCTTGGCAAGTACCAATTTTCTTTGAATTTCTTATAGAATTTACTGGTTTAGTCTGGTGTATTGCATATCATGGATAAATTAAAAGTCTCAATACCCATTTAGACCATCTTGAATAGATCAAACGATTTTTTTATGGGCTCAAGAAATATCAAATTTAAGAGGATATAGGCTTTAGTGTTACGTCATTGGAAATATTCTCAAGCCTATTCAAGCTATTGTGAGATTGATGATCAACTTAGTGAACGTTTAGAGGAGTTGGATTGCAAGAATTATTAGATACTCACATGGTTTTGAAAAACTTCAATTCCATCTATCATACTTCTCTTTGATCACCTAAATACAACAAAAGAAGTCTAGGATCTTCTTGCCAGTTGTTACTCCGCATTAGACAATGCTCATTAGTATTAACTATTAGGGAATTTACATCGCATGTGTCAGGAAACAGGTCGGCCTATTAATGACTTTTTATCTATTATGCATGCCATATAGGATCAACTAGCTTTATCTGAGCCTGAATGGGAGATGACTTCTAATGTTTGTAAGTTTGTTGAATATCATGGTCATATGCGTATTATGCAATTCCTAATGGCACTTCATGATGAGTTTGAATATATGTGAGCTTCACTTCCACATCGAGATTCCTTACCTCATCTTGAGGTAGTTGTCTTGGAATTATTGACTGAAGAGACTCAACTTTCTACTTTAAAGGTGCAATGCACTACGCTATTAGTCTCCACTCCTATAGATGCAATGCTCGCTACTTTTGGTTCCTCCTCATGGTGCAAGCCTTATTGTACTCTTTGTCATGGACCTTGTCATCGTGCATCCAATTGTTATCAACTACAACCTAAGCAACTTAACAACCAATCCCAGTTCAGAGGTCCGCATGCACATCTATGCACCATTGCTATTACCATTGAGGATTCCTCCAACAATTCATCTGTTACTCTATCATTAGATGATCTTGGGTCCACAGTTCATTCCATCATTCAAGAATCTAGTACTTTTAGCTCCTTTGTACCTAACCCTTCTACTTTGCTAGTCACTGTAGGTAATCCTGATTTGTGGTTCTTTGATTCTATTTGCAGTAATCACATGACCTCCAATTTCAATTTATTCAAGTCACAATCATATACTTCATAAGCACCTATTATTTATATAGCAAATAACTCTAAGATGATAGTTAGTCATATTGGGCATGTTTCGAAGTCCAAATTGCCCTTGCATGATATATTTATGGTTCCCAAACTCTCACTAAACTAGATATTTGTGGGACAACTAGGTGAACTTGCTTTTTACATTTATTTCTCTTCAAATGATTGTCATGTGCATGATCCACGGACGGGATGGACAATTGGGACATGCCATAAAGTGGATGTTTGTTTGAGCTTGTTTCGTTAAAGCTTCCTAACTCCTTCACTCATTGGGCTACCACAATATGATCTGAAACTTGACATTCTTGATGGGGTCATCCTTCTTTCTCTAGTTTAGGTCCTAAAATTTTAAGTGGCCATTTAGGTTCCGTCGACAATAAAACTTTTGATTGCTTGCCATATAAGTTGGGAAAATATCATGGTTTACTATTCAATATTAGTGAATCTATTTCTTATATTCCCTTTAATCTAATTTACTCCGATATTTGGAGATCATCTCCTATTCCCACTTTGGGAGGATCTCCTTATGCCATGGAACATAGAGACTAAGAGTTCCTTAGAATTCTTTCTTATAACAATACTATAATTTGTTAGTCTTGGCTAGGGACTTCCCAACAATATGGTTGAGTAGAGCGTAAATACAGGCATATCTTAGATATCGTAGGCACTCTTGTAATCTCGGCATCTTGTCCATAACACTTTTGGGGAGAGACCTACCAAACTAATATATATACCATCAATTGTAGGGAGTGAGTGATTCTAAGGTTCAATTTTAGGTTTTTTTATAGGTTTCCCATAGAACTTGAAACCTACTCTTGGGTATAGGTTACTCATTCGTTGAAACCTGAAACTTACCCATTGGAACCTGAAACCTAGAACTTACCCCGTTATAGGTTCTAAGGTCGGTTTCAGGTTCTAATGGGCTCTTTAATTAAGCAAAACGAAAATAAATGCAACAATAAAAATGAAAAAGAATTTTGTTATTGATTGTTTAAGAACGAGTATCCACATGCACCTATTGAATAGTATTAAGGAAATTTTACGGTTTTCAATACACTGATTGCTCTTGTATTATATATCATCTTGAAAGAAACAATTGCTTGAACATAACTGCATTAAAGAAACAATTGGAGCTTCCAATTATCTCATGGTCTACAAAAATAAAATTTTTAATCATAAAATGGAAGTTCAAACTTGAGATTCCAAATTATACATTTATCATCAAAAGCCATCGAATACCTCAAAATCACGTAAAGACATAGACTTAGAAAAATACAAAAACTTATTCTAGGTTCTAGATTTCAAGTTCTACCAACCTAGAATCTAGAACTTACCTGTTGAAACAGATCCCAAATTTTGGAACCTAGAACTTATCTTGCATATCTTTGAACCCGGAACCTATAGATTCCCATCGGTGCTATTTTCAGATTCTAAGTTCTGCTCTAGAATCATGTTCACCTTAGATCAATTGTATTCCATCACCTACTATAGGTGACGTTTATTCTTACAAGCGCTTATATGACAATGTTCTTAATTCTAATCTACTTTGAGTATTTGGTAGTGCATATTTCGTGCATCTTCTCCTTAATGAATGCATGAAGTTAGAATCTCATGTTTGCATACATTGCTTGCTTAGATGGCATTAGGTATAAATGGTATAGATGTTGGGATCATATCGCAAATTGACTTCACGCATCTTAGCATGTTGCCTTTCAAGAACATTAGATATTCTCGTCTCTCTATCCTTTTTCATCCTCTCCAACTAATTGCTTCTTCACAAATCCTTTGATTTATTTCCTAAAGATGACACATTTGAATCTTCCTATTTGGAATTATCCTATCCTAATCTCGATGTACATGTTTGCGCCATTCGCGGATTCTCCACCCTTAGACATTCCTTCTTCACCTGTTTGTCCTTCTACTCATGTAAGTAAAGCTTTTGTTCAGCTTTGTGATTTTTATTGTTATTATACTATTACTTCTTTTCACGAGCCTTGCATATATAGAAAAGCTAATACTAATTCTCTTTAGCAGTAAGTAATGGCGGATGAGTTGCAAGTATTGAAAAAATCTCATAACTTGGATATGGTTTATTTGCCTCTAGAAAAGTCAACTATAGATTGCAAATGGGTGCATAAGATCTAAATGAAGGCAGAATGTATAGTGGAACACTACAAAACTAGACTAGTAGCAAAAGGCTTCTTTCAGGAGTATGACATTGACTATGATGAGACGTTTGCTCTAGCATCTTACTTTTGTTTGCAGCCTCTTACTATTAAGTGGGAGTAAGTACACTAGGAGTACCATAACTTTCGTACAGCGCTTACTTTGGTACCAAAAATTTTTTTTCACTCACTTGAACGCCAAATCGGAGTGAAATCGTTCACTTGAGTGCCATTTCGCCGGAAAAACTGACGTGGCATCGGAAAATAATATTTTAATATTTTCATTAATTTATTTTATTTTATTTTTTTTAGGGCCGACGAGGGCCACTGTTGACCCTCCCCGGCCACTGAACTCTCGCCCAAATTGGGTGAGGGCCCATCGCCGTTGGCCATGAAGGCCTTAGGTGAGGCTGGTGAGGCTAGCGAGGCCATCGACGGCCTCACCCGCGGCAACGATGACGAAGGCCAGGTGGCCCTTACCCAAATCTGGCCCTGGACAAGGCCGCAATGGCCCTCGGTAGCCGCGGGGAGGCCGCAACGGCCTCACCTAAGGCCTTTGCGGCCGACAATGAGGGGGCCCTCGCCCAATTTGGGTGAGGGTTCTGCGGTTGGCGAGGGTCAATGGTGGCCCTCGCCAGTCCTTAAAAAAAAAGCAAAAATATTCAAAAATATTCAAAAAATTTAATTAAAATATTAAAATATTTTTTTTTCGGCAACCACGTCAGTTTTTCCGGCGGAGTGGCACTCAAGTGAACGTTTTTAAAAACTTGTGGCACTTAAGTGAGCGAAGAAAATTTTTTTGCACCAAAGTGAGTGTCGTACGAAAGTATTGACACTTCTAGTATCCTAACCTCCTATTAAGTAATAGCCTTTATTCCAGATGGATGTCAACAATGCATTCCTCTAATGAGGATCTTACAAAGGAAATTCATATGGAGCCTTCTCTTGGATACACTCACACCTTTAATAGAGTGCATTGACTACACTGAGCATTATATGGATTAAAGTAGGCTCATTGTGGATAATATTCCAAGTTTATTTCCATTATGGAATGCCACAGATTTACATTTAGTCCCTATGACAGTACTCTCTCTCTTCAACGTGCATCTCATGGGTATATTCCGATATTCTTATGTGTTGATGACATGGTTATCACTGTGTTGATCAAAACAGTATTATGAAACTACAGAAGCATTTGAGTCAACAATTTGAAATGAAAGATCTTGAACAACTCAGTTAATTTTTAGGCTTGGAGGTTGCTTCAGATCCCTCTGTCTATTATCTTTGTCAAGCATAATATGCTACTAATCTCCTTTCTTAGGTTGGGCTTACTGATGACAAGATAGCTAAAACTCCTATTGAGACTAATGCCTAATTTGATGACAAAGATGAGACTCCTCTTTCAAATGCTACACTTTATCGACAGTTGGTTAGCAATCTTGTATACCTCATGGTTACTCATCTTGACATTGCTTGTGTTGTTCATATAGTAAGTCAATTCATGACTGTGTCGCAAACGACTCACTTTGCTGATGATCTTCAAATTCTTCACTGTGTCAAGGATACCTTATTTCATGAACTTTACTTTTTTGCTAACTCAACCTTAGAGTTGACGACTTACTTTAATGTTGACTGGGCTAGTGACCCTCTTGATCGTTGCTCTACTACAGGCTACTGCTTCTTCTTAGGAAACTTCCTTATTTCCCAAGCAGAGTAAGAAAGAGACTATTGCCACTTGATCTATTATAGAAGCATAATACCGTACCCTTGCTAATACGACATCGGAATTACTATAGTTGTTGAGGCTATTAGAAGACAATCATTTATTGCAATAACGTGACTATAATCCAAATAGCACATGATGATATTTTCCATGAGTGTACCAAATAATATTGAAATATATTGTCATTTTATACACTCTTACATGCTTCGTGGTACTATCCGTCTTGTTCCCACTTCATCAGTTAATTAGACAATTAATATTTTCACTAAGGCACATCCATCTAGACGTTTTCAAGATCATTTCTCTAAACTCCATCTGACCTCTTCTACACCACCTTGAGTTTGAGGGTGAAATGTTAGACATAATTTTAGAGATATTATCTTCCTTGATTGAATCTAATTGATTGTATTTGATATTGCAATATTTTGTTGTTTTATATAGTTATCTAGAACAGTATAAATAAGCTCTTTATCATAGTATTATAAAAAGAGAAATATATAAAAATTATTCAATTCTCTTTTCCGCTTTATTTTAGCTCAAATTAAATGTCAGAAAATTTTCTCTGATATTATCAAGTGACAGTACTTTTGAATAAATGTTAATATCTAGAAAATCAACGAACAGTCCAAGTTATTGGCCCTAGACTTCCTCTGAGTCATTGCCCTGATCAGATCACCAAAATAACTTTGGCCTCTAACTATAGATCAAACTCCACATGGAAGAAGCATGTATCTTCCACAATCTACACGCCACAAAGAGCACGTACGTAATGGAACAGCACCCACCAAGCTATCCCTCAAGTCAGATCTTGATGACCATGGAAAGCACAAAGATTTGTCGCTACCCACAAGATGATAGCATCTATGCAATTCTTTAGGGTTTCGTCAAATTTCGCTGAAGCTTCCTTTCTGAGAATAATCAATACGAGATGAAGACAGTGGTGCAGTCCTTACCCACAAAAAGGGGAACAGATAAGTCCCATTCAATGCCTTATTTGATTACGTAACGCCCACCACTATGACTTCGTGCATCATCCCCACCATAGCGAGTATTCTAAAGTCTCTCCATATGGGACGGTTGGTAATAACTAAACTATCACGCCGGTTATTTTCAGTAAAAATTTATTGAAATGACTAAATTGGAATTTCACATAGAAGTTTATGACTAAATTGACAAAGTTGAAAAGTTTAGGACTGAATTAGCATCTGTACAATAGATTGAAGACCGATTGGATACTTTTCCCAATCAGTAAGTATTCACACCTTTCTTCAATTTTATAGCTTGGAAATGTTATAGTAATAAAGACTGATTTAGTAAATGAAGAAAGAGCCAAACCCTAGGCGAGAGTAGTGATACAATGGGACAAATTTCATTTAGATGTTCCACTATCAATAACTTTGGGAATCCTATATAAATTATGACTTTGTATCAAACTAGTTCTCTTTCAAATATCTAACTTTAAAGTTTTTAATCTTCTCCGTTTATGTCTTAAGTCTCAATAAGATATTATATAACCAAGGAAAGTACAATATAATGAAAGTACAATCACCATTATCATTTCGAAGTACCACACAGGAAAGACTAAAAGATAAGGCTAGAGATTACATTAAGAAAATATGCAGCCGGTGTCGATGTCATGCATGCATGTGTTCTTACGCCTTACACTTACGCATGCATGCACGTCAGCTTTCATCAGATGAAAACACATTGTTTCTCTCTTTCTTTTGAAACCACAACTTCTAACTCGGACATGATTGATGTGTTGATAATTTCTGCTTTGTGATCACATAAAACAAAAGGAGAAAAGGCAGAAATTCGATAGTTGTGATCATTAGGAAAAGACCTCCACGAAACTCTTATGATGCATCTCCTGTATCGTGTCATTTCGGATGGCAAAGCAAGGGTATTAGGTTTTGGAATTGCAACGGTGCTTTACATCCATTGGGTGAAACTCCCGCGTGCCTTGCTTACTATATTAATTAGTGTAATGGGTCCATTAAAGGAAGGAAGTCAGACATATGCAAAACTGTTCTAAATATTAAATATAGTCTGTGATGTCATGTCAACTTTGATGTCAATTTCATAAGAACTGATGCCATTAACTATAAATCGCCTATGGCTTTATGGCTTTGATGAGAAAGTGCTACGAACATTGAGACGAAGAGCAATCTTTTAAGTCGGGCCGTAGTCAACTAAACAAGGTCAAGGCCGATTATGAATATTGACCGATTAATAGAATATGTAGGGTGTTAGTAAGAAAGGAGTAAACAGTATGTTGACTAGCATATGTAATATATATTCACCATAGATACAGTTAGTGGTTAAGGATTCCGATGTTTTTGTTCACAATCATCAAGTTTTTGTTTCTTTCTTGATTCACAATCATCTGTCAATTCGAAATATAAGGACTCCGATGTTTGACCAGGACAGTTGATTAGTTGACGTGTAATAATTTTCATTGTCCTGTAGACGATTTAAGGAGAGCGATTTCTAGTAAAACAACTCCATGGCCTTTACACTAGTTTATAGGTTCCCTTATTTATAAGCTTTAGATTTCTATGCTCCTTTGCCCGTGGGACACACATGTTGGAATCTATGCTTGAGGCCTTTATTGTCGAACCGACCTTTTCGTGTGGGAGAGTTTTAAAATATAAATATAGTATGCTAAGATTTTGTAGTACTGTAATCAACTATTCTAAAAATTTAAACTATTAGATAAATGAGTTATTTGATATTTCAGTTTCAATAATCCCTAACACGCTTAGGCTTGACTTTGGCCTAAGCGTAAAGCATGGAAGTATGTAACAAGTGAGGCAAATAGAGGCCTAGAATATGTGAACTCAGGACATCCTTTTTTGACACAATGTGGAGATTTTTGTGGGACTATAAGCATCTAAAAACTTAAACTATTATATGTATGATTTGATATTTAAATATTCTAACACACATCATATTCAGAAGTTTTCACAGTAAACTATTGCACACTGAATTCTACGCAATAATGGCTCAATAAGGTCATTATATAATGGTAAAAGAGTAGCATGTCTTGAAGTCCAGTCTTTTCAAACATTTTCTTTGCTTATTATTATTTCACCCATTAGTCTTAGGTGAAATATCAATCTACATATGAAGGGAAGTGTTATAACATTTAAATAATACATCACACTTTTATCTAATGGCTTAACTTTTAAAAGAGTAGGAAGTCTTGAATTCCAATCTTTATAAACATTTTCTTAGCCTATTATTATTTCACCCATTTATCTTAGGTGAAATACCATCCCACGTATGAAGGGAAGTGTTATAATATTTAAATAATACATCACGTTTTTATCTATTAGTTTAATATTTTAGAACAATCATCACTGGTGTTATACAAATTTTATAAAATGATTTTGTCACAGGTTGATCCACAACCGAAGCCACAACCCTTGGAGAAGCCAAAGGTAGAGTTAGACGCTCCTACTCCAACTCCCGACATGCCGATCAAAGCACTCTTCCTCGAAGTGGAGTACGTGCCACGCACCATGCCTGAGTTGGAGAAGGGATCATACGTCCATTCTGTTGAAAACTCCTAGTTTTGATGTTAACAAATCATTTTATGTAAGTATTTATACATATCTCCAGAAGGAATAAGCCACAGGGTGGTGTATGTTTTTGAGTTTGCTAGTGGCAGAAGGAAAACATACAGTGTTTCTGAGTCTGATAGTACCAGATAGAAGACTTGAAGAAACACAGATTCTGGGTTTGACCGTACCAGACGGAAATCTTAAGCAGACTCAGAACTTGAGTCAGTCAGACTCAAAACGAAACTTCAGGAACTGATCACCAACGGTCAAGTATTTCACTTACCTTGTTTACATTGATCCTGTTATATTAATTTGACTGCAGGATCAATTAAAGGACAACTTCCAAAGAAGAATAGAGTACTTGTGGAAACTCGAATTCTGATTGTATGGGCGAGCATAATCCAAGAGGATCTGATATACTTCCAACGGTCAAAAAGACTTGCCTTATAAAGTTTGTCCAGGAAAGGGAAGACTAAACTCTCAAGGGAAGAGTTAACGGTCGAGTGTGGCTTGGAGAGTATATAAGGATAGGATGAGACCTAGGAGTAAGATAGGATAAACATATTCCAAAGTGTGATTCTGTTCTTCGGTTGTCTAAAGTGCGAATTTGAGTGGTCATAGTGAATTACCAGGAAGAGTGATTCCGTGAGATTCATCATCACTGAGTGCTAACACTCAAGAGTGTGTAATCACCTTTGATCATATAGTGAAATCTAGCCTATTGGCTAATCACCTGAAGAGTGGACGTAGGCTTGTCAAAAGCCGAACCACTATAAACCGTGTTTGCAATCTTCTCTACTCTCTCTATTTAATTTCAATTTGTAGATTGCAAAAGATTGTTATTACTTGCGCATAAAGTTCTACTACACCTATTCACCCCCTCTAGGTGTTATTACTAGCTTCAACAATTGGTATCAGAGCCCTGTGCTCAGAGTTTTTGAAGTGTTTGTTACTTCAGAGTTAAAGATCCTCTATGGCTAGTATTCTTGCACCAGGATTGATCGAGGGACAGAGCAATACACGACCACCCTATTTTGACGGCAAAGAGTACAATATATGGAAGAACAAAATGAAGGCCTTCCTCAGATCAAAGGATCCACTGGAATGGGACGTAGTTGCTAGAGGAATTGATCCAAATGCTAAGACCAAAGAAACTTCAAAGAAAGATGATGGGAAAGCAACAAAAACATCAGCTACCACTTCTCCAGAAGAACTGACCAAGAGACAAACTCTTGATGCTAAGGCCATCTACTCCCTTTACTGTGCTTTATCACCTAATGAATATAATCGAATATCTTCTTGTGATACAGCAAAGGAAGTATGGGATAGACTATACGTAACCTATGAAGGAACTGATCGTGTTAAAGGGACCAAAGTAAATATTTTACTTGGTCAATATAAATCCTTCAAGATAAAGCAGGGAGAGTCAATAGGAGACATGTTCAGTCAATTTACAGAAATTGTAAATGGACTGGCATATCAAGGATAACCTGTTCCTGGTCCCATGAAAGTCAACAAGCTATTAAGAGGATTATCAAAAGAATGGAATAATGTGAAGACCTCTATCAGAGAAACTTTGCGTATTTCACCACTAACAGTCGATGAGCTTGTTGGAACTCTGCAATCCTATGAAGCAGAACAAATGAACGAAGAAGTGGAATCCAGAGGTAAGAAAACTATTGCTCTTAAGTCTAACATTGATTATGATGATACAGATTCTGAGGACGAGCTGGACGATGAAGAACTGGCATTGCTAATTAGAAAGGCAAAGAAGCTAAACAAGAAGGGCAAGAAGCTCTACAGCAAGAAGCAAAACAGGCAGATTGGACAACGAAAGACAGAGGATGAGGACGATTTTGTCAAAGATGTTGTTTGTTTCGAATGCAAAAAGAAAGGTCACATAAAACAGAACTGTCCAAAACTCAAGAAAAACAAAGGGAAATATGAAAAGTACAAGAAAGCCCTGAAAGTTGAAACCTGGAGTGACATTGAGGTTGAAGACAGTGAAGACGAATATGGTAACATATGTCTAATGGCGCACTCAGATTCAGACTCTGAAGTGGATTCAGACTCAAACTCAGATTCAGACTCAAACAAAGAATTTGAGGTTAGTCATTCTGATATTCCTACCGAAGTTTCAGATTATATAAATGAACTATGTTTGAATTTAAAATCTACTCTGAAAAAAATTTCTAGTTTAAAGAAGGAAAATCGCAAGTTGAGTCAAATGAATCATTCTTTAAATGAAAATTTTGATAATCTCAAAAAGGAACTTTCAGTAATAAAGGAAAATCGAGATTTTCTCTTAAATGAAAATGAATCTCATAAAAAATAAATCTTGGAGACAAAAGAAAATAAAAATTCTTTACTAAATGAAAATTAGTCTCTCAGAAAGGAAATTTTGAACATTACTACAAAATTTTCAAAAGGATCGAAAACCCTGCAGCATATACTTTCCATTTAGATTCCTTATTATGATAAGTCAGGACTTGGGTTTTATAAGAAAAGTGATTCATTGATTGATTTTCCTAAAGTCAAAGAGAGAATTAGAAAGAGACATCCTCGACAGGCCTATAGAAATCATTTCAAAAAGACTTTTACAAAGCCTATTGGTTGGGATCATCTCAAATGCTCTAACTGTGGAGAAAAAGAACATTTTGAAAACAAATGTCCTAAAGTCTGAAGACCTGTTCAGAAGAAATAGGTAGACAAAGCAAATACTAACACAGAAGGACCCAAGAAAATCTAGGTACCAAAAAAGAAGTGAATTTGCATGTTGATTGCAGGTAAGTTTCAAGAGCAAGAAGAAATGGTATTTGGACAATGGATGTTCAAGACACATGACTGGGGATTCAAGAATGTTTGTTGTTTTAGAAAAGGTTAAAGAAGGGACAGTCTCTTTTGGTGGAAACACCAAGGGAAACATTGTTGGATCAGGAACAGTCAAGATTAACAGTTTAATCATCAACAATATATCTCTGGTTAAAGGACTGAACTACAACTTTCTGAGCATCAGCCAGCCATGTGATGCTGGATTCAGAATTAACTTCAAGGAAAATTTATGTTCTGGAACTAGTAATGATTCTTCTTAGTCATTCACTGGACGAAGACATGGGAACATCTATCTTCTGGACATAAATGAAGACATTGCCAAATGTCTAATTTCAGTTCATGACGAGGCAAACCTCTGGCATCGAAAACTTGGACATGTCAACATGAATCAAATCTCCAAGCTATACAGCAAAAAGCTTGTTCGTGGCTTGCCCGCATTAACCTATAAGAAGACAGATCTTTGTTCCGCATGCACCTTGGGAAAACAGATTAGAAATTATTTTAAATCTATGAAACAAGTTTCTACTAAACGTGTACTGCAACTGCTTCATATGGATCTGTTTGGCCCAACTATAACTCAAAGCATTGGAGCTGCCAGTAAAGCATACCGAGCGTTCAACAAGAACACTCGGACAGTGAAAGAATCTATGAATGTGAAGTTCCTAGAGCAAGACTCCTCCATCAAGAGCAGAACAGAAATTGAAGATCCATAACCAATTGCTGCTCCTGAGAATTCAACTCTAAAAAAAAAGCTGACTCATTACAGAAAATCGACTCTGAGGGAACTCAAGAACAAAGAATCACTCAGCTGGATACTACTCAGTTACCAGAAGATGCTAATGACAATGTAGTGCAAAGCAAAAACTGGAAACATAAGTCCAGCCACCCTCAAGAGCTAGTCATTGGAAATATCAGTGAAGGAATACGAACCAGATCAAAGAACAAAAAGAAAACAAGTATTATGGCACTCATCTCTGAGATTGAACCCAAAGAAATAGATGAGGCTCTTACAAATGAAAGTTGGATAGAAGCAATGCAAGAAGAACTCCAGCAGTTTAAAAGGAATGATGTATGGGAATTTGTTCCCAAACCCAAAGGAAAAACCATTATAGGTACTAAGTGGGTATTTAGGAATAAAGTGAATGAACTTGGTAAAGTGACCAGAAACAAAGCAAGACTTGTAGCCAAAAGCTATTCACAGTCAGAAGGAATAGACTATGATGACACCTATGCACCAGTAGCAAAATTGGAAGCTATCAGACTATTACTTGCCTATGCTTGCTATCAAAACTTCAAGCTATTTCAGATGGATGTAAAGAGCGCCTTTCTGAATGGGTTTATCAAAGAAGAAGTCTATGTGGAACAACCTCCTGGGTTCGAGGAATCAAGAAAGCTAGATCATGTATACAGACTAAAAAAGGCTCTGTATGGACTGAAACAAGCGCCTCGAGCCTGGTATGAACGACTTAGTAAGTTCCTACTAGACAACAAATTCAAGAAAGCTATGGTTGATACAACTTTATTTATCAAGAAGGAAGGTAAGGATATTCTTCTTGTACAAATCTATGTAGATGATATTATCTTTGGTTCTTCTAATGAACGATTGTGTAAGAACTTCTCAAAGTCTATGCAAGAGGAATTTGAGATGAGCATGATGGGAGAACTTACATTCTTCCTAGGACTTCAGATCAACCAATCAAAACATGGAACTTTCATCCATCAAGAAAAATATAATCAAGAAGTTTGGAATGGAGAACTGCAAGAAGATTGAAACTCCAACATCAACATCCATCAAACTTGATCAGGATGAATCAAGGAAGAAAGTTGACCAAAAGACTTATAGAAGCATGATTGGGTCTCTTCTCTATCTTACTGCATCTAGACCAGATATTATATATAGTGTGTGTTCATGTGCTCGGCTTCAAGCAGACCCTAGAAAATCTCGTCTTACAGCAGTTAAGCGGATTATTAAGTACATAGCTACTTATCCACTTCTGAGTCTGGGGTATCCTAAAGGAACAGACTTTACTCTCCTTGGCTACTCAGATGCTGACTTAGCATAATGTAAAGTGGATAGAAAGAACACATCTGGAACATGTCAACTACTAGAACAAATGCTGGTGTCATGGTCGTCTAAAAAGCAAAATACTATAACTCTATCAACGACAGAAGCAGAATACGTTGCCTTAGGAAGCTGCTGTTCACAGATTCTATGGATGAAACAGCAACTGAGGGACTATGGAAAGGAAAAAACATGCACTGAAATAAGGTGTGACAACACAAGTGCTATAAATCTTACCAAGAACCCGATCCTACATTCCAGAGCAAAGCACATTGAAATCAAGCATCATTTTATTAGAGACCATGTACAAAATGGAGATATAGTTGTGGAATTTATCGATTCTAAGAATCAATTGGCAGATATATTTACAAAGCCGCTGGACAAAGGTACATTTGATTCAATTTGTGGCAGATTAAATATTATTAATCCTTTTGTATAAAATCCTTTAAGGCAGGATATAGTTTGGGAGAAGAAACTGGATCGACTTTCTAAGAGGCATCCAGAAGAAGTTGACGGTATTCTTTTTAAATTTAATTATTGGCGCGTAAGTTATTGTCTTATATGACTAATATTGGTAAGTTATTATTAGCAAATAAGTGATTTGCATAATTTCAGTACATGCCTAAGTTATCTGCATCTATTTTTGCCTATTTCAATAATTTTTGAATAACTGCTATTTTAGTCAAAACTAGTGTCCTTTCGTCTTCGAAGACTATATAACCCCCAAAGAGAATGAGTTTCTTTTTGACACTCTTCAGAAATCATCCTTCAGAAACCTTAAAGAACTAATCTTTTTCTCTAAATCAAACCAAATCCTCTCTGAACAATGGCTTTGAGATCCTCCATGTCTAGATCAAGGTCTGTGTCCCCATCTCCTAGAAGAAGATCCAATAGGATTGCTGGCAGAGGATCAAGGAACGTAAAGGGAGGACAGACGCATTTCGATCTGACGCAAACTTCTAACGACTCCCAAGGACATTCTCAAAATGCATCGATTCAAAGGGATGCAACTGAAAATCTGGAGCCTCGGGGAAAATCCCCAACAGATTCTAAGCGGATAAATGTCTCCAAAAGAGGTACGTCTGGATTAACCCTGCCCAAACCAGAAAACCCTCATTCTGCTATGAGAATGTATCAATGACTAGTGCGAAATAATGCTACGGAGGAGGTGAAACTGTACTTTTTGAGAGAAAGAGGGTATGTGAATGAACTTCGTCTGGTACAAGCTGTGCAAACTACAGAACTACCTTCTAGACAAAGTACACAGGGGAGTGAAGTTAGTAGGAGTAGGGAAAATGCCCTAGAAGAGAAGGAAGATGATGAACGACTCTATAGAAACTTTGAAGTCAGAATGGGAATTGCAGCAGTAGTTAGGAATATCATTGGGAAACTATTCCGGTCAAAACAGCATAAGAACTCCTATAACAGATTGTTGGAACGTGGAGTTATGCATCACCGGATCGTGGACTTTGATTTCTTGGATGTTGCTGATGTGAACCTGCGAGAACATTTTGAAATGTTGCAGATGGACCAATTTTGCACTGACTTTGTTGTTGTTCATCCACAACTAACAGCCTACTTTTACTCAAATTTGACATTTCTGTCTCCAGATATAATGCAGTTCAGTGTGTACGATAGCATTTATGATATCAGTACAGATGTTCTGGCTGATATAATGAAAGTTGAAAGGGGACCTTTCAAGCCAATAGAAGTCACCTATGAGACTGTCTGTAAGTATCTTACAAAGTCTGTTAGGCCTACTATTACTTATCATTTCCTAACTTCAGCAAGAACTATTCTGCACAAGATCATTATAAGCTGCATTCGTCCCAAGGCTTCATAAAAAACTGATGTGTCAAGATTCGAGGCCAAACTAATGTGGGCAATTGAGAAGGGAGTTCTTTTCTCACTTCCTCACACTGTTCTTCTACACATGTATCGAACAATTTCGAAAGATAAAGGACAATTGCCTTATGGAGCTTTGGTGATTAGAATATTTGAACATCACAAGATTGATATACCAGGCAAACTCTGCACTACAGAGCTTCCAACAATGGTCATCGATCTTAAGATGATAAACAAGATGAGGCTAAGGGATGTTGCAGAGACATGGAGAAGAAAAGAAAAGGAATTGACAAAGGCATCAACCACATCAAAGCGAAAGGGAAAAGAGATGGCTGCTATAGAACCTAGTTCCAAGAAGAGAAGACAATTGTTACTACATGATGAAGATGATGAAGAGGAGACGATTTCTGAAATTATGGTGAAAATGGGTCAAACTGTACAAAGAATGACACAACCAGAACCAGAACTGCCTCCACCAACAGTAACAGAAGAAACTCTTCCTAGTGTAGCACCTCAACCAGATGAGCATGTGGAAATGTCAGAGCCAAAGGAAATTGAGTCTGATAAAGGTGGACCAGAAGAAGGGGAAGAAATAGAAGAAGAAGAAATTCGAACAAATGATGGTGTTATTCCTGATGCTGAAAATGATAGAAATCCATTGGGACAGCAAGGGCAGACAGAAGCATCAACTCAGGGGGAGCCTATGTTTCAGACTGGTGAGGAAGATATCCCTACAACTTCATCTGATCGTGCCGATTCTCAAAAGATATTGGCTTTGCTTATGGAAATAAGAGATCGCCAAGTTGCTATGGAAAGCTCTCTAAATTCCAAACTGGAGACTCTCGAAAAAACAGTTCATCAATGTCTCAACAGAATCGAAGAGTCTGCCACTGATATGGAGGATTTCATCCTTGTTCGAACCCCCAAGAAAAAATCTTCTTAAAGAAATCATATTCTGGTCTATCTTGTTTGAATTTCTGTCATTTTTTTTTGTCAGACTTTACTTATCTTTCAGGATATTGTCTTTTTGATTGTGACAAAAAGGGGGAGTAAGACCTGGACTGGATGTTTGGAGACTATGTTTTTGTTTTAAATTGGATTGGATGTTTGGACTATGTTTTTGTTTTGGACTTTTTGTTTGCTGAACTTTGAGGTTTGTTGCTTGTGCTCGTGAACTGAATTATTGTTTGCTACTTAATCTATTTTAGCTGATGAGGTGTTAAACATAGAAGCATGAATTATTTGATGTGAGCATCATTACTCCTGTTATATTTGGAAGTATGCGTTGCCAATTATATTTTGCAAGGGACAACAAGCAAGAAGCATAAAAAGTTTTGTCACCATCAAAAAGGGAGAGATTGTTGAAAACTCCTAGTTTTGATGTTAACAAATCATTTTATGTAAGTATTTATACATATCTCCAGAAAGAATAAGCCACAGGGTGGTATATGTTTTTGAGTTTGCTAGTGGCAAAAGGAAAACATACAATGTTTCTGAGTCTGATAGTACCAGACGGAAGACTTGAAGAAACACAGATTCTGAGTCTGACCGTACCAGATAGAAATCTTAAGCAAACTCAGAACTTGAGTCAATCAGACTCAAAACGAAACTTCAGGAACTGATCACCAATGGTCAAGTATTTCACTTACCTTGTTTACATTGATCCTATTATATTAATTTGATTGTAGGATCAATTAAAGGACAACTTCCAAAGAAGAATAGAGTACTTATGGAAGCCCGAATTCTGATTGTATGGGCGAGCAGAATCCAAGGGGATCTGATCTACTTCCAACGGTCAAAAAGACTTGCCTTATAAAGTCTGTCTAGGAAAGGGAAGACTAAACTCTCAAGGGAAGAGCCAACGGTCGAGTATGGCTTGGAGAGTATATAAGAATAGAATGAGACCTAGGAGTAAGATAGGATAAACATATTCCAAAGTGCGATTCTGTTCTTTGGTTATCTAAAGTGCGAATTTAAGTGGTCATAGTGAATTACCAGGAAGAGTGACTCCGTGAGATTCATCATCACCGAGTGTTAACACTCAAGAGTGTGTAATCACCTTTGATCATATAGTGAAATCAAGCCTATTGGCTAATCGCCTAGAGAGTGGACGTAGGCTTGTCAAAAGCCGAACCACTATAAACTGTGTTTGCAATCTTCTCTACTCTCTCTATTTAATTTCAGTTTGTAGATTGCAAAAGATTGTTATTACTTGCGCATAAAGTTCTACTACACCTATTCACCCCCCTCTAGGTGTTATTACTAGTTTCAACACATTCCACTAACAACCCTTGGAGAAGCCAAAGGTAGAGTTAGACGCTCCTACTCCTACTCCAACTCCAACTCACGACATGCCGATCAAAGCACTCCATTCCACTAACAACCCTTGGAGAAGCCAAAGGTAGAGTTAGATGCTCCTACTCCAACTCGCGACACGCCGATCGAAGCACTCTTCCCTGAAGTGGAGTATGTGCCGCACGCCATGCCCAAGTTGGAGAAGGGATCGTACATTCATTCCCCGAAGTGGAGTACGTGCCACGCACCATGCCCAAGTTAGAGAAGGGATCATATGTTAAACCGATTGTGGAGTCAAATAGTCGACTGTTCGAAATTTAGGAGCGCATAGCAGAAGTCTAATACTTTCACCTGAGGAGATTTCCAAAAGGGAAACCCAAGTCTAAACCTATCAATATATCCAGTTAGACCTACCTTAATTCAAAAACTTAAGCTAGTGAGTTATAAGCTAACTAGGATATATTAATTGCTTCACACCACATCAATTTTCCAATATGGGACTACTTCTTCAACACAACTCATACATATACCCTAACAATCTGCCCATCATGTGTGAGCTCCATTGTTAGGTCTACTCACCCTTAAATTAAATATCCTTTTAACCCAACATCATCGTCATGAGCTTGCATTGTTACACCACAACGCTCACCTGCCCAGAAACCGTAACCATCGGCTCTAATACCAGTCGTTGGGAGCATGTGGTAGAAGTTTGATACCTTCACCTAGGGAGATCTCCAAGGGGGAGACCCAAGTTCGAGCTCGTTAATATATCCAGTTGGACCCACCGTAACTCAAAAGATTAAGCCGGTGAATTATGGGCTAACTAGGATATATTAACTGCTCCATACCACATCAATTCTCCGATGTGGGATTACTTCTCTAATACAACTAACGCGTGTATCCTAACACGAGAAGCCATTCAAAACACCATTCGAATTGGTAAGAGCCAAGCAAAACAAGAAGAAGCGAGCAAAAGCTCGTGCCAAGAAGAACTCTCTCCAAGCCGTGAGCGCCAAGGACGTCACTCGAATGAGTGGGCGAGAATGTCACAGATCCGAGATTTTCGTGATCAATGGATTGTGCATGATCAAGGAAGAACGACCAAAACACCCCTAGCATTCTCAAAGTGCTTCTGGAACATTCTCAGGGACAGGCGACACGGTAATTATGCTGTGGTCTAAAATTCTCTCGGTGCCGGTAGTTGTTAGGTGGGGCGGTATGATTTCGTTTGTCAGATGAAGTCTCAATCAATTATTGTGATCCGAAAGTCTCAAATATAAGAAATGGTGCTTTCCTTTCATTTATATCCATCCAATCATTTAGCAATCAAAATTTCATTCTCTTTTTAGAGCTTTTCTTTCTAGACTTTTTCTCTTTATGATTCGGATGAGTTGAGCGATCGATTGATATGAAAAAAGCTTAACTTAGGTGCCAATGATCTCAAGCGATTCAAAATAGTCTGAGTCGCCGCATGATCATGATCTCAAATGATCAGCCCGTGACAATTGGGTATGTTCCAATTGGTAGCATTGACTTGAAGGATTAGACTTCGCCGTTCAATCATGCAGATTTACCGCAACGAAAAGAAGAATTCAGGACTAAAGTGTCGGACCCACATTAGCTGTAAGAGTCCCCTTTGACCTTTCTTCTCACTAGAGAAAGAAAAGGTTAAAAGGGCCCATGAATTAAAGATGAAGAAGTTGACTCCCCTTTAACTCCTTCAAGTCTAGGAATGATTGGAATATGATGACATCTGGCCCCCATTTTACACTCGTTCAGTGACGCGCAGTATGTAACGTGACGGGCCTTATACTTCTAACTTGTGGATTGCGCCCTGAGCAAATCAAGGAGAACTTCATGCGAGGTCCATCTTCCCCAGTTCATACGCCTCGTTTATTTTTATTTTTTTTCTAGAGATGGAAACATGCCATAATTCACAAGATAATATGTTGGCACATGAGCTTACGCCAAAATTTAGGAATCACTAACTTGGGCTCATGCTAGTTCGGTTTGATCAAGGTAGATGCGTTATCAGAGCACATGAACTCAAGAAAATGTGCAAATATTTAATTTAAATTTAGAGATTGAGTAGGGTCTTCTTTGACCCAAAATAGTTTTTTTTTCATTAAACGAGAGAGTAAACACGCTTTTTTGATTAAGCAAACCCTTTTGATTGGGAATTGATGCGTTTATTGTTGTAGAAATTTTTTTTATTAGGAAGTTAGCTGTATACCCAAAATTCAAAACGCGTGGGACACCTCTTCCTGGGTGGGTGAAGATTGAGATTGCACTCTAATGTTTTCACATTATATAAAAAGACGAAAGGATACTCTATAAAAAGACAAAAGGATACTCTATCTTTCCAAGTGCAGAGTGGGTTTGCCCTCTTATAGTCAATGTTGACGAGGCTAGAATTCCAACGCGGAGAGGTGCAGGGTCAACATAAGGAAATAATTTACTTAACAATTGTTATATTGTGTAGAGAAAATATTGATCATAATGGATCAACATAAAAGAGTGAAATAATTTATGTAATTTTATTTTTACTGATATAAAATATTAAAGGGTATTACAATAATTTAAGTTAGTGGAGTAATTTATATTCATTTTACGAGATTTCATCCTTTTTAAATACATTGCTACAACAATCAATGCATTAATCCCAATCGAAAGTGTTTGCTTAATTGAAAAGCGTGTTTATTCTCTCACTTAATGTAAGAAAATTCTCTTTGGAGTCAAAGAGGGTCCTACTTGTCTCTAAATTTAAATTAATAAATTTGTGCATTTTCTTGGGTCATGTACTTTGATAATGCATTCACTTTGATTAGACCGAATTAGCGTGAAACACAAGTTAGTGGGTCCCTAAATACTATGTTGTCATAAGTTCATGTGCAACATTCTATCTCGTGAATCATGTTGTCCGAGGTCTTGTATTGTTAGTTCTGTATAAGTTATGAATTACCTTATTAAGAGAGGATTCTCAAGTTTTAACCCAACCACCAATGGGTCTTTTTTTTTTTTTTTTCAATTACTAGCATATAAATCAGGGGTTCTTACATTTCAAGAGGGTAGTGCTCTTTGATACTATGTTGCGCAGGGGTAACTAGAAACTTAAAAATGGGATTGCGAAGTAATTACGACAGAAAAGAAGAGAAAGGATTTGAAGATATTGGGTTATAATGCCCTTTAAATGCTAATGAAGGAAAAGAGGGGCAAGACTTTCATTCATAAATGTCATTTGCGTATTTAGAGCTTGGCTTGACTTAAACTTTTCGTGGTTTGCTTAATCTAAATCTTATGGCTCATGAACTTTGATCTTTTCTTAAATCCGAAACTTCCAAAACTTCCAAACACACTCAAGTGTTGATGCATAACTTCAAATGTATGGTGCATATGTTTTGTAAAAAAATTTGTAATGAAGGAAAATAGTTTCTGGAAAGTCATTTTTAGGAAAATAGAGTTTTTCTTTATTTGATGATATATGATTGAAAATAGTTTGTGATGTTTTGATCTCATTTAGAAAATGATTTTAATCTCACAACTTTATCTAAGGCAAAAAAAATCAAATTTCTGAACAATTTTTTATCTCACCAAATCTGGCGAGGTCGAGCCTTGTCCATCTGCTTGTTGGTCATGGTGATTGTCGAGGCCCAACGACTAGCAGAGGGAGAAGGAAAAAGAAAAAGAAAGAAAAGAAACATAAAAAATTGAAATGAGCAACTACGGAAAGTGTTTTCACCTGTTTAGATTTAGGAATTTACTTTCTTAATTTTATTCATAATATATATATATATATATTTCTTAGCTTGGAAGTATTTTCAATTGGCTAGTTATTTTCAACAAACTAAAAGAGTGAAAATCTTGAAAATTAGTTTCCCAAAAACACTTTTACTTAAACAAACACACATGTAATTTGATCATAATTTTATACAATTTGAATATTCAAATTCTAGCAAGAAAGCCAATAAAAAAAATTAGATTACGCTTTTGTTTTAAATGCAAAACATGCCCTTTTACACAATAGTTGACTTTATGTGTGCATGGTAATTGGCAATATAGTGATTGATTTTGTTCTTTCGTTCCTGGGAACATAATTTGAGCATAAATCCGTATGATAAATTTTTTGTTCTCAAGAATAGATCTGGAGCAAAATCAAGGATAAAAAAAAGAGAGTTGATTCTTGTTTCCAAGAACAATTTCAAGAATCAAATCCAAGTTATTTTCTTCTCCTTTTCTCTTTGATTTTCTCCTTCTTCCTCCTAACCTATGATCGACCTACTGCTACCCCATCGTCGTTTGCCAGCCATTGTCGCCAGCGTTGGTGTTGGTTGGCAAGTGACTGAGCGAGGTCCGGCGAGCTCTTTGGAGGCTCGACTCACAGATTTGGGAGAGGCGAAGCCTCACCAATGGTTGGGCAAGGCTCTCCTTGCCCAGATCTGGCGAAGCAAGCCTCACCTAGCTACCGGCAAGGCTTGACCTCAACAACCGCCGTGAGCTGGGCCTAGCCAGGCTAGGGCTAGGTCGAGCCTTATCAGTGGCCTAGTGAGGCTCATTGGGCTGGGTGAGGCCAAGCCTCACGATGGCTAGGTGAGCCTCCAATGAGCTTGCTGAACCTCACCCTAACTTGGTGAGGCTCTAACAAGCTCACCAGACCGTGCCTAGTAGGTCGTTGGCTACTGCCAGCGATAGCGAACGACCATAAGGGAGGAAGAAGTAGAGAAAAGGAAAAAGGCAAAAACACAAAAAGATAAGAAAAATATAATAAAAGAATTTAAAAATTAAAAGAAACAAAAAAATTTAAGAATCTTACCAAGTGCATTTCTATTCTAAAATTTTGGGCAATTACTAAATGCTTTTAAATGCTTAGAAACTATTCCAGGGAACTGAATAAAAAAGAATCATTTTTGAATGGAAATTGTTTCGAAAAATAGAATAATTATCATTCACACATTTACCAACTTCTTCTAAATCCTTTCACTTCGATTGTTTCCCTTCATCCAAACAAGAATGTTGTTTAATTATCCTTTCTATTCGTTTTAGGTAGGACTAACATGAACTAGGCTGGGTATTATAAATTCTTCCTTGTTTTTGGTCCATGGGATATAGTTTTTTATTCGTGGTAGTTGTATTCGGGCGTGGCAACGCGTTGACCTCGTTCATCTTGACCTAGTTTTGCAGATTGAACGGTTCCACATGGGTTCTCCTTCTCTTGATATGCCGTCCAAGAGGACGAAGAGAGAAAAGGAAACGCAAGATAACATCTGGTGCACATATATCCGGTGGGATGTTCGCTTGATCCGATGGTTCAAATGCGCAAAATGCACATAAACTCAGCACCGTCAATGCTCGACAAGAATCGTGCCGGGAAGAACAATCTATGTATGGAAAGATCTTTGTCCATTTCAATTTTCTTAGGTTTATAGCTACTCACAGTACGACGATGACAAGTGACCTAATTCCCTCCATTTTAAGCCATAAGCGTTAAGAAAACTAAAAGCTAATAGAAGGAAAACAGAAAGAAAGGGAGGACCCCTTTTCATTTGCATGAAACACGAGGATATAATTAAAGACAAAGTAAACGAGATAGAGAAACTCACGATATCGCCGCGCGAGATCTGCAGCCTCGTCAGAGCGGAGGCGAGCTTCAAACACCTTTCGTGGGTTTGCCTCCATGTGTACCTCGTATTGCCGTGGATAATGGAAACCTTGTTGCCATAGACGAAAGCTGCTCTCTCTAAGAAGCTTATGGGAGTCAAAGGCACGTAATTCGCAGAGCACTGGAGCAAGCCTTCCATGATATTTCTCTATACGTGTGTTTGGGATCTCTAGCTTGTGAGACAAGGGAGCGTGATGGTATGCATTCACAAAGCGAATTTATATCGCCGTACCTAGTAAATGAATCTTTGAGTTGGATCATTTTCCATATAAATAAAAGGCTAAAAGAGAAGAAGCCAGAATCACTGCGAAAGAAGCACGATGGAGGGAGAGACCGTGCACTAATAAACACGGCGTTTTAAGGATATGCGTGTTGGATACCTCTAAAAAATATCTTGCATAAAATAAGCTGCTAATCCCTGGAATGAAAATTTATATATCGATCTAAACGTGCATGTTTATGTCACAGAGAGAGAGAGAGAGAGAGAGAGAGAGAGAGAGAGAGAAAGAGCCAGGAAGCAGCAACAATGTGGGTGAACATGGAGTATGATGAAGAGCACAATTAAACTTCGTCTCATTGTTGTAGTTGGTTCTAGATGGATATGTGGGGAAATATCATTAATCTAAAGTTTCAATAAAAATGACTTAAAACAGGGCTGATAAATATGACCAATCACAGTTATAAAGGTTCTATAGTTTTATTCAAAGCTTTGAGTGATCATTTAGAGGTCTTAGCTAGTAATTTGGGCCGTTTCCCTCTCGATGATGAAGTTTATCCCCATCGTCTCAGTGGCCGACTTGACCCTTACTATTACATCAAGCAAAGACTAAAAAGAGACCGTGACAAGTCAATGGTCTCCCTTATCGGCACTTTACCATTATCGAGTAGTGGAAAATCTGGAAAATGATAAATCAATGACATGACATAAATGTGAAAAGAGTTTATAGTGAGATAATTACCAAAAAAAATCTAAAAGCTATTGTACGAATGTCAATATCAAAACTTTTAAATTTAGTCAATTGAATTCTAAATTTTTTGATGATTTGCTAATATAGTTATTTTGGCTAATTTTGGCTAGTAATCACAAATGTGGATAATTTTTTAAACTTTTTTCTTATTTTTTTTCCCTTCTTCCTTCATTAGTCACTATGGCCAACGATCAACCTTACTAGCCTCAGGCTCTTGCGATGAAACCGTCATCTATCACCTGAGGCCGGCTATTGGCCATTGCGAGCATTGGTGACCAGTGGAGGAAAAGGAAAGAAAAGGAAAGAAAAAATTCAAAAAAATTAATTTAATTTGAAAGATAGAAAAATTCAAAGAAATTATTCATGTCAACGCTAGCCGTCCTACGTCAGCTATGGAACATGGGACGGCCGGTGTTCACATTAATGATTGCTTGCCAAAATTAGTCAAAAGAATTACATTCACAAATTGTTAAAAAGTTTAGGTTTCAATTAACCGAATCAAAAGATTTATGGATTGACTTGACATCCGTATCATAGTTTTAGAGTTTTTTGATAATTTCCCCATTTATTGCTTAAGATGGAACAAGATGAGACTGTGTCGTCGGCTTCTCATATTACCATTTCGCCCTTCAATTAAGTAAGGGCGAAGGAACACGTTGTCCTTAAAACTACAAGTCGACGTGATGCTAATGTCAAGTGAACATAGGATTTTGGAATTTTCACGTCCCACCTTCTAGTTGTACGCGTTTGCGGAAAAATTGCGCTTGGTTTCTTTCTTAAGACAAAACTCCTTCGAGAATGATCACCGGAGCGACCGCAGCATGCTGATGTTCCAACCGAACTTTTCTTCAGTACCCATTGAAATTATGAATGGCGATACGACTATTTGGGCAATGAGCAATTTTAACGTGTATTTGTTTTGACTCGAGTATTAAAAACTATTTTTCTCCACATTCCCGTCAAAATGGAAAAAGAGAAAATTGCACGGGACTCTAAATGTCAATATTCATGGTCTTTTGTGAGATTGAGGTGTTCGATTTCAACTAGAATTAGGAGTTCTAATGGTATAAGTCGACTTAGCGGGCGAGCTTGGGTTGGGTAGGCACATGTCAGTTCATTAATGATATCGATGACCTGTCTAGAGCAAGAAGCGAGTAGACTTGGTATGTGGGCTTGGGTCTAAGGGTATGCAAAATGGATTACTCGAATCAGGAATTGCCGAGGTTGGACAGAATTGGTTGGTTTGGTGGGGTTCCCAGGAGCGTCGATCTTGTTCCCCATTCCTAAAAGTGAACCAGTGTCTGAGGACCTTGACTACACATACTTTTTTATTATTTGTATTTCTTCAGAAAAATAATGGGTTTAGTTTATTGTTTTTGAAGAACTAGGAACCTCTAATTGAACAATAACATATTCAAATGGAAATATATGATTTATTTCGAGTTCTAAATTTGTTCCTGGTCATGCTTTGGACAATAAGATATTCGAATGAAAACATAAAAAAAAAAAAAACAATAGTGGCCTATTCCATTTAATTAGACCGATTCCCTATCCCCGGTTCTCAATTTTGGGAATCGGTCCTACCGATCTGATTCCCGCTTGCACCTTGGAATGGGTAATGATCAACCCTACTTGAGTCAGGTCTGCTTGGACTTGAGCTTTTCCGTGACCATGACTTGCTTGTTCCAACACGAACTTGTGAGCCAAGCTAAGTGCTAAGGTTAACCTAATATGAGAAAGCCTAGGCGCATATATTTTTTAGATTTTTTTTCAGCCGAAGAAGATGTAAATGTAACTGGAAAAGTATTTTAGAAAGATAAAAATTAAAGGCGACATAACTTTGTATGGATCATAAGAGAAAATTAGTTTGTAATTTGGAACACGGGCAGATCGAATTATTTGGAGGTTTATGAAACATTTTCCAAATTTTGGGAGCCGATTAAACTTAGGTACTTAACTTATGTAGATGTCTCTCTCGAAGCAATTTCCATAACAAATGACTTTCAATTCCTAATTTGGAAATTTCCCAACACCCTAGCCAAATATGCCACCCCTCGGAGGTGGAGATCCTGCGTAGACCTTGGATTTAGGGCAAAATAAATCTCGTGAGAGCCAGTTAGGGGTGAGCATGGTCCAGGTTGGACTAGTCCACCCCCTGACCCTAGGACCAACCCGCACAATGTTGGTCCTCAATTTTTGGGATCGAGGACCGACCCTGTTGAGCCTGAGACCGAGGACCGGACCGATCCAATAGGTTTAGTCTGATTCTAGGGGTTAACCCGAGACCAACTGATAATTTTTTTCATTTTTTTGTATTTCTAAAATATTAAACCAATTATTCCATTGTACATATTCATCGATACTGTAGTTTTAACTAAACTATAAATACCAATACATATTCAATAAATTTAAAATAAGGTAACAATAAAAATTTCACACTTGCTAAAAGCAAGAAACCATAAAAAGGATTAAGATTGCTCATAGAGTTGCAAGACGAGCGTTGCTCACGAGGGAAAAGAATTTCTAATTAGGGCTTTTATTTTCTTTTAATTTACTCAACAACGAGCGAGGTTAGTGAATTGAGATGAGTGGCATAAGCATCGAGTGACGAGTGGGGTGAGCACAGCAAGCGGGGTGAGCATTGAGTGGTGAGCGACCAGAGGTGAGTAAGATGAGTGTCAAGCGACAAACGAGGAATGAGGCAAGATTGCTTACAAGTAAAGTTGTTTCTTTCTATTTTACTTGACAAATTGAATACTAAGAGGATAAAGTAGAAAGAAGAGAACAAGAGTACTGGAGAAGAATGCCATTTGAATTAGGGTTTACTCTTTAAAATAAATAAAATATATTAAATATATAATATATAATTTAAAAGGCAATGATTGGTTTGGGTTGGATCAACCTAAAACTCCTAGGACAGATGACCAACTTACACAGTACTGATCCAAGGATCTCAGGACCAAGGACCGACCTAGTCTCCTTGCGAACTAGACCAAAACCAACAGGGTTGGGTTAATCTTGGACCAATGCTCACCCCTAGAGCTAGTTGGGCAGCCCTGCCATGCCCAGTGTAGAAGTGAGAGGAGTTGATTTTTAACCAATTTTGCTTTTTCAATGCTAGGTGCACAAAATAATCAAGTTTGGCAAAGAGTTCAAGTGTACTAATGCAGCATTATGTTAGATTATGTTTCCTCATTGATTGCAGCCCAGAGTTAATTCCGTTTCATTTGAAATCGACACAAGCTCGGGATTTTCGGGACACTCGAGTGTTTGCAGGGGCATAGAGACAGAGGAAACAGCCAATGTGACACCTAGATGAACTCGGCCGCCAGGTTCAGAAGAAGTTGGTCGAGCTCTTGGATGGTGTCCCCTGTCTACCGTGTCTTTCAAAGCACTAGCCTGGCGATCAGGTCTGTCTTGGCGAGAGCCTAGCTTTGGATTTGTTGAAAACTATTTTCAAAGCTTATTTTATTAGAGAAACCTATGGAAACCTAGAGACTTTTTGAGAGTGTCGTCTAACATAATTATAAGTGAGCGAATACTCTGCTCTATTATGATTGATTCTTGCGCATTTGGAAACACTTGAGCACGAGCATTGCGAAGTATTGTAATCTTCGTTTTGTTGTTTATAGTAGAACCATCTGACTGACCTTTCCTGAGGTTAGGGACACCGTCAAATCATGTAAATTCCAAGTTTATGTATTATTTTCAAAATTCATTCCTTGATCCAATGGTTTCGGCTGTTCACACCAATGCTGTCAGTTGTATTTTTAATTGTTCAGCTTTCTCGAATATGACTTGGTAAAGGGAAAATTTCCTCCTGTGACGGTAGGCGGCCACCGGTGTCCGTAGAAATATAAATGATGCGCTTAAAATTTCTAATTTTGATCGAATCAACTCCACGATCCGTGAATCTTTCTAGGAACGCGTGATCTCTCAATTGACCAGTCATTTCGCGTGCTGCTCATTTTTCGAAATCTTTACAAAGTCGAACTTTGCCACTCCACCGTGAGAGACTCAATAATAGCATCCGCTGCAGAACTTTTTTAAAAGATCTTAATTCCTACTCCTGCTCCCGATACAGTGCATTCGTCAGACTCATTCCAGAAGCAACATGCCTCGATCGTCTCATTGTCCTTAAGATCAAATTTCCTGTATAGGTCAAAGTTTCCGCGTAGAAATCATTTGATATTTCCTTCGATTCTAATCGCATTCATTTACATCATATGCCAGAGTATCTCATATTACGTTTTGTGAGAAATTTATGATGGGTTTTTTAAGAGGTATGGTCAAAATCCGATACTTCATTTAGGGAGATCATCAAAGGGAAAGTGTAAATTTGAGTCCATGAATATATCAGTTAGACCCGTACAATTACTCAAAAGATTAAATAAATGAAACATGAGTTAGTTGTGATACATTTTCAATTTATGCCACATTCAGATGTGAAATTTCTTTTTTGGCATAACACTTTCGCCTCAATCAATTTCTCCTCATGTGTGATTTTCTGTGTTTGGACCGCTCCCTCCCTTACCCCCCCCCCCCCCAACTCCCAATCCATGTATTCTTCCGCACTAGCATTCTCTCGACTCATATCTCCATCTTAGCCCAACCAAATTTGGTAGGAACATAGCATTTGACTTGACTTGTCTTCAGTCGCCTTGGCAAACCAGGCTTAGCATGAATGCAATCACGATTTCGATTGAAAGCTAAATCCAAGATTCCTTCACTTAAGGTCTTCGTTCGATAGCGATCCACACATGTTAGGCCTGACTCATTCCATCTAAACTGTACAATTTATTTCCCTTAGATATACCTGTTCTGGAATTCACCACTTATTTCAATTTCATCTAATCAATATAAGACATTCTTAGTTACTATTAAGGATTCACTAGTCTCTTATCGAAATAGTAGACACGCAATGAATATAGTCCAAGTGATCTCTAGTTTCCATTTTAGCTCATCTAAAATCCATGATCCACTAGTCTCTAGTCAAACTGGTAGACACGCATAAAATGTAGTTCCACTCCTCCTTGCCGGCTCATGCGGCATTCATGTGTCAAGGTCCGTAAATCCTTCCGTACCCGCGACTCTTATGAGCGATGCTTGGAGTTATCAAGTGAAAAGCGAGTGATGCAATAGAGATGAATACAACCGGTCCGTTGGAGTGGCGTTAGGATGGTTGATGCTAGAAGTTCTAGGATCGAATGATTATACAACTTAGGAGATTTGAAGGCGGGGTAAACCTCCCATGCACAAATTGGTTGGGAGCTAATGCTGCTATTCTGATGAGACCATAGAAAGCCTAAACCAGTTGTCAAACCTAAAGTGATCTGTTGTCTCACTCAATGGACTAGGCACCCGAGATAAGCTAGGCGTGGTACTATCTTATATAAGGAAGCTATTCGCCTTATTATCCTTTGGAACAACTAATGAACGAAGGTTGACCTGACTAATTCCGCTCGCTAGGCGCTACACGGGTTATTTCATGGCCAAATAATTGTCGGCTCGTGACAAATTGTATTAGAGTAGGAATCTCTCCAGTAAGTCAGTTGAGCTAGAACAAACACGTGATCTCCTCAATCCTATGAGAGTAGAGAGTGAATTGTTGGGGCAAAAAATGCTCAGACAAAGAGCTACTCTCAACTAGTTTCTAAGATGGCAATGGGGGCACAGGCAAGATCCGATTCCTCGTTGAACGGGGATAACGTTCCTAGATCAATCGGTGAAAGTCAAGAAGAGGGTTGCTGTCATGTTTTCAACAAAAAAAGAACCTCCATTGGTTTGATAGGGTCAATATGCTTAGCAGGCAAAAATGGTGTTGCCGAAAGATTCGGCTGGCAAAAGATGTCATACTTACCAAGAAAAGCGCAAGTGATCGCAAAAGGCCCAAACGGCTGCAATCAAAAAAGGCTATTGATGGAGCAAACTCTATTTTGTTGGGTGAGCAGGACCATTTGATGTAGGATCCAAAAGTGGTGCATCAATAGTTAAGGAGCCACAAGGAAGTGACAGAATAGATCGCAATGAAGGCATTACAGAATTTGGTGGGGGAGAATGTCACAATTCACGAATCCTTCCATACTTGTGACTCTTGTGAGAGATGCTTAAGGTTATCGGGTGAAGAGTAAGTGATACAGAGGAGATAAATACAACTAGTCTGTGGAAGTAGTGTTATGACGGTTGGTGCTAAGATTTTTGGATTGAACGATCATACTACTTAGGAGCTCTGAAGGCAGAGTTGGCCTCCCATTCACAAATTGGTTAGTAGTTGATGCCGCTCTTTTGATAAGGCCATGGCAAGCCGAAACCAGTTAACAAACATAAAGTGATTTATTGTTTTGCTTGATAGACTAGATGCCCAAGATAAGCTAGGCATGGTATGATTTCGTATAAGAAAGCTATTCACTGTATTGTCCTCTGAAACAACTAATGAACGAAGGTTGGCTTGGCTAATTCCACTGCAGGTGTTGCACGGGTCATTCCGTGCCCAAGGAATTGTCGGCCTGTGATACATGTCACTCTCTGATCTCTCTGCTTTCTTTGGCTTTAGGTATTTCCTTATAATTTGCCACTCTCTTTGATAGTTGTAGCATGTAAAAGGGCTTTCTCCACGCTCTAGTCTTCTATCTAGACTTGTATCGACCGCTAGAACTCTTGAAGTTCCTATCTCTGGTCATCAAGCCCTCGGCGCCACTTCTCCGATCGTTACCATGCAATATCTTCTGCCGTTCACTCGAGAGCGATGCACACTCCACTTTCTCTACAGACATAGTCTCATACCCTTTCATAGAGAATCACGCAAGTGCTTATAAGAACAGGGCAACGAACAAAGCAGGATCGTACCCAGCCAAGATCGGATACCTTCTTAATTCACATTCTTCGGATCATTGATGACTTCATTAAACTCATCTAGGTTATCCTAGATTGACCATAACTCCATCATCATGAATTTGAAGTAATGCTGGATCAAGTTTTGGCATATACAACACTTCAAGTTTCCACAAACGGCGGCTGAGTTCATCTCATCTGCCACTCCAACCGAAGCATTGTCCACTAATTCAACATAATAACGCTCCTAACCTTTTCCATAATGTCAGATTTTCTTCTACTTTCATATTCTTGAGAAAGTTATCATCTCCCTCCTATGCTGCATCCACACCCCGGGCCTCCAACAATGCATATATTTAGTCTGCCATATGTTAAGATTATTCTTGCCAGGAAATTTTACCAATTCGAGTTTCGTAGAAGCCATAGTCATAGGTGCATACAGATAAAGCTTCGTAATAATTAATCAACAATAACTAGGGACCAATTTATTACGTGAAATTGGAAGCATAGACAAAACCAACATGATTCGAGCTAGAAATAAGTGAAAAAAAAAAAAAGTAAACCTAATACAGTGAATTTAAGTGGTTTAGAGTGGATAATAGTATAAAATAAAAAAGTTATAAACTATTGTATCGGTACTAATTTAGTTATAAACTTTCCAAGTGAGTCAATTTAGTCATAAACATTTTTATATGAATATCAATTGAGTCTATTTAGCTAATTTAGGCAACAAAATGCTAACATGGACATCACCCGTTAAATGTGAGTATGGTTCCAAGGTAGAATATGAAATTCAAGAACTGGACAGATGAGAATTTATAAGGTTCCAAATTTCAAGGTGTGCAAGGCAAATTCTAGGTTCCAAAAATTAAACAACTTATTTTGACGAGTAGGTTTCAGGTTCAAGGTTGGTGGAACCTATAACTGAGATTCTAGCATAAGTATTTGCATTTTTCTTTATCTATGTTTTCGTGCAATCTTGCAATATTTCATATTATTCGATGATGAGTGTATAATATGGAATCATTAGTCTAAGCTTTCATGTTATGACTAAGACTTTTACTTTATTAATGTTTTCATATTTTTCATGTATCTTTAATAAGATATGGTTAATGAATTGTAACAATAAGTGGTGGTTATTAAATGTAATAATTCACCGCAATTGTTTAATTAATAATAAAAGTGAAATATGGATAGACCTTGGAACCGACCCTAGAACACATAACAAGATAGGTTCTAGTTTCCAAAAAATAAAAATCTGTTTTAATAGGTAGGTTCCAGTTTCTAGATGCAACCTATACATAACCTAAAACTATTCACCTCTATCGATCGTTATGTGTTATAGCTCACGCTAACATTTAATTTTTAGATATTTTTTCATTTTTCATTTTTTTCAATCTTCCTTCGTTTCTTTCTCTTTTTTCTTTTCTCCTTATTTCCCTCTAATAGTCGCCACCCTTTGTGATGATCGATAGAGGCCATCAACCACCACGGAGTGTGGGGGTTGGAGCGCTCTTGCCAGATCTGACGAGGAGACCCTCATCTGGCCCTCGCCAGGGACCAATAAAAAGGCCAATTGGGTGAGGCTAACCCTCCCTAGTTCTAATGAGGGGACCCCTACTTTGCCCTCGCCAAAGGCCGGCCTCAAGCGATGGTGATGGCCTTGCTTGGCCCTCGTAGGATCTAGCGAGGAGTAGTCTCCTCAAACTCTTGTCGGCGGTTGGCAACCTCTACTAGCCATCATGGGGGTTGGTGACTAGTAGAGCAAAATAAGGAAGAAAGAAAAAGGAGAAAGGAAAGAAAGAAAATAAAATAAAATAAAATAAATTATTTCAAATAAAATGTCCACGTTAGTGCTAGGCCATACCGCGTAAGACAACGGGTCCATGTTAGTAACTTATGCCCCAAATTGATTAGATGGAATCAATTGATGTCAATATGGACATATGTATAACTAAATTAGTCAGTTAGAAAGATCTATAACTGAATTAGTACTAATGTAATAAAACCTTTTTGATAGTGTGCTTAAACTTGACATAATTGATTTTTTAAGTGGTGTGGCAATATGCCTATTCCATAGGGAAATACCAATGAGATAATCCTACTATAATCGATAAGAATAAGAATAGATTACGATAGCACAATCACATTCACTCACTAGTGTGTCCTGACTTGGTTTGCACTCGAGTAAAGCTCCACAAGAATCAATTAAAAAAAACTCTCACAAAATGTTTCTCTTAATGGCTTTCTAAAAGTAATCTCTGAGCTAGGCTTGGCGTAATGAGTAAAATAGGTTAAATCCCATGTTTTATTTTCGGTCGCGTGCGCATCCATACGTCGATCAAATCCTTTGTTGTGAGGGTTTAATAATGATATTTTTTCTTTCATCTAGCAATCAACAATTCCGTCGGTATGAATATATACTACCTCCGTTATGTAAGCATACCCATTATCGAACAATCCACAACGTCAGTCGGCACTTAATATTGATGTAACCTCTTCTACAAAAGGAGCACTAGATGCCAACGTGGCAACGCAATAACAGAGTCAGCTCCGCAAGTTGAAATCACTATAAATAGTAATATACGACCTATTCTTTTGCAGGGTCAAAAAAAAAAAAAACAAAGCACTAACTTTAGATCGAATGCCAAATCCAATTCAAACTTTTTTTTGACTTGTAGAAAACCATCAATTTTATGTCAAGTGCCAAATCTATCATAAACTTTTTTTGGTTTGGAAAAAAAGCACCAATTTTCACTTAAATCCCAAATTTGACCCCCTTAACTTAGATCCATTGATTGTCCTTAGCATTAAATCCATGTGCACTTGCTGGTTGGATTTGGTTTTTGGTCGGTAGCTAGTTGGATTTAAAGTACTATTCATTATCTTTTTATTTGAGCCATAGCTTGGAGTATAACGATGAAACTGTTTCTTGTCTCCTACACTTCATTGACACGTCAAAAATATCTTCATATTGAATTTTTTTAGCCAGACTTCACCATTTTGTCGTAATATGAAGATGTAGACCACCGTTCATTGAGAGACACCATAGATGAGATCTGCCAAGCACACGACTAGAGCATTTTTTTTTCCTAAAACAATGTTGATTTCAAATAGAGAGCTAAAAGTAAAGGTTAGATTTGGGATAAGGATGAAAGATTGTGGTTTTTTACCAAATAAAAAAAGTTAGGGCCAAAATTGTCACTCGACCAAAAGTTTGTGCTTTTTTACAAGACAAAAAAAAAATTTGGGCTAAATTTGGCACTTGACTTAAAGTTGGTGTTTTTTTACAAAACAAAAAAAGGTTTGAGCTAGACTTAGCACTCTACCTAAAACTAGTGTTTTTTTTTTTTCAATTAACCTTTCTTTTGCATGCCAACAAAGCAGGGATGTTTCATGCACGTCGCTGAAGGGGAAGGAACTCCGAAATTCCCTTTGCTCTTTGTTTAACCAAAATCACACTCATAGCCCAAATAATTGCCCTACTATAATAATGCCCATTATACATTTTTTATACATCTTTGTCCTACTTTCTCAATATATAATTAATCACAAACACTGATATCGCATATCATGAAAACGACACAGTTGATTCATATCGGAAGGAGATGAGGAATACTATTCAAAGATCTTTGCTCTGCCCTCGCAAGCACTATATATTTCTCATTGCTTGGAGTTGCTCGGTCGACCCGATTCTTTTTCATCCGTTTAGTTAAGCGTATTGCAAATGAAAATCCGGTTATTTCGCTAAGATGCATTCGGAACAACTCCCATAGTAAACTGGAGCTCCATGCAGATCTTAAGCAATAGCCAGTAGCAAAAGCAGCCCCACAAAAGCTTAATGGCCAGCTCGAATGTGGCCCGTATCGACCACGACGCGAGTATAAAATACATAGACCGGACAAGGGACAAAAAGAATGAGAGAGTTAAGTGTTGTTGCGACATTGGTGTCAATGATTGGCCGGTTTAGACGGATATATAAAGAAGACCTACTGAAATAAAGAAAGACTTGGAAACCAATGCGATGCGGAGAGGAAGTTGCGTCGAGGTTCACTTGAAAACCAAGTCAACGAACGTGATGTTGTAAGAGGAATGACGAAGCTTCCATCACCGGCGCCGATCGTGCTTCTTTTTCTTAGATAGTACACACGAAAAATAAATAAATGATTAAAAGAAATGGGTCTGTTTCGTCGCCTTGCGTTTTGCTCCGTTATTTTTGTCTAAGGCGGTTTAATTTTGTCCTCTTTGGTACCTAAAGCGATAAGTTATGTTTTTGCCGACAAATTAACATCGTCTGGCCTTTTTTGTTTTGGTCACAAGAAAATTATATTTATTACTCAAAAATACATGTAAGAAGTACATAAACTATTATAGAAAAGCAAATCGAGGTAGAGTCGAGCCCAGGATACTACAACAAAGCCAAATTCTAGAAAACAAGAGAGATCAATGGTGCACCAATGGGGTTAAGCATACAAACATTCCGTAAGAATGGATCCGTCAAGCAAAATAATCAAGCGTTAATCATTGTCAGTGAAGACCACATGCCGGAAATTCATTTTCTAGTAACTATGCCGTCATCATGCGTGCTTGGATTTGACTCCCTTCATAGCATTGCCATACGGAAACAACTAAAACAAGTTGAACAAACCTAAATCTAATATTTGGAAGAGCAGATTTTCATGGTTCAATGAGACACTAGAGCACCAATGAAACTAGAAGCAGATGACTTGCACACGAACAAAGCACAATGATATCAAATCTTCAAAACTATATTTATTAAACTTCCAGATTTAAATGGGGAGATGATAACTCCTATATCTAGAATTAAATTATGAGAGTTCAAACTCTCATATCTGAAATTAGATCGGGAGAGAAGAAGAAATAATAAAAGAACAAGAAAACTTAAACAAAATCAACAAGAGACGTGAGACTAACTTAAATCCTCCCCCAAGTTGAAGGTCTCAAACCCTGTTGAAGAAGACGGTGGAGAGAGAAAGAGAAAGAGAGGCAGATGAAAAGACTTTACATTCGTCTTGCTTAAAGGGCAAAAAAGTTTTTGGTCGCTATAGACGACCAAGGGCGACAAAAATTCCCTCGTTTGCGTAGTCTATGGTTTTGTTGCCCTTTCGGTCGCTATAGCCTTTGGTGCCTAGCGCGAAAATCAAGCCGAAAAGGCGACAAAACCATAGACTCAGACAAATAGAAAGAGTTTTTGTCGCCCTTAGCTGGTCTATAGCAACAAAAATAAGAGCCAATTTTTCTTGCCTTAAGCAAGACGATCTTAAAATCTCTCTCTTCTCTCACCTCTCTCTCCATCGTCTTCTTCAACCGTCGACGTGGGGAAGACTTTGAGTTAGTCTTGCTCTCCTGTCCTTTCTTGTTAATTTTGTTTAAGTTTTTTTTGTTCTTTTCTTATTTTTTCTTCTCTTCCGATCTAGATATGGGAGTTCTTTTCTTCAGGTCTAGTAACTCATTATGACATTGCACAAAAACTGAAAAATAATGCATGCGGTTGTACTTTTTAAACCAAAAGGTAACTAAGTTAACGAGTTTATCAATGAGTTACTTATTTAGTAAAAGCAAAAGTAGCACTTAGTTTAAACTTCCATGGCTATATTCTTATTTATTTTATAGCCCAAAATATTGGAAACTTTTACAATATATAGTTATTGATGAGGACAATTATCAATTTGATCTTAATCTTATAGTACGAAAGCCAATTTAGTTTTAAACTTTCTACTTTGACTAATGTAGTTTTAAACATTTGTGCAAAATTCCAACGTAATTATTCCGGGTAATTGTCATAAAAAATTGCTAATAGATGATCCATGTAGAGCATTGTTTCAAGTATAATTGTCCACTTCAACATGGCATGTTGGACGGCTAGCATAAGTGCACGCCACATTAGTCATTTCCAATGGTAATTGATTGAAAGGATTCTATTGGAATTTGGCGCAAATGTTTAGAACTACATTGGTGAAATTGAAAAGTTTAATACTAATTTAATGTTTAAACTATAGGTTTAGAACTCCATTGGAATTTCAACAATGTTGTAAATTTGGATTTAAACAAAAGGTTATTATTCACTTCTCAAAAGGTAATAACAAAAGGACACTTACTTAGGATTGTTACTCAAGATGGCTATGGGATAAACCATATTAGAAACTAATTAGTTTTGTACTACTTTTCGAAATTTGGAAAATTATCCAAAAAGTACTAAACTTATTGCACTTTTGCCAATTCAATCATAAATATTTTAGTTTTACTAATTGAATCATAAATCTTTTCACTTTTTCCAAATTGAATCCATCAGGTCAATTTTGGTTGAAATTTGCTAATATGGACGTCAGTCGTCCAACATGGCACAGCTAGCTGGCATGGACAAATTTTATTATTTTAAAAAAAAAATCAAATTTTTAATTTTTTTCTATTTTTTCCCTCTCTCTTCTACCTCTGTCGGTCGCCCAACCTCTAGTGACCAACCAAAGGTTGCAACCGACAAGGGTTAGCCTTGTCGGCCTCTCGCAAGGTCACCCTCGACGGGATTTGGCGAGGGACAACCCCACGAGACTTGGGTGAGGCTCGCCCTCACCAGAGGCTAGTGAGGGTTGGCTTCACCGGCCTCCCACAAGGTTGCCCTCACCGGGATCTGGCAAGGGATGACCTTGCAGGCCTTGGGCGAGTCTTGCAGCCAACAAGGCCAACCCTCACCCTCACTCAAGCAAGTGAGGGGCGACCTCGTTGACCATGAGTGAGGCTTGCCTTCACCAGATCTAGCGAGGGTGAGCCTTGCCCAAGGCCCATGAGGTCGTCCCTCGTCAAATCCCGACGATGGTGACTTCACGGGAGGCCAATAAGGTCGCCCCGTGCCTAAAGTCGGTGAGCTGACCCTTGCGGATTGCAGCCACTAGCCAATTGCTGGAGGTTGGGTGACCAGCAGAGGTAGAAAAGGGACAGGGGGAAATAGAAAAAAAAAATTATAAAATAATAGAAATTTATCTACGTCAATGCCAGTTGTTTGCCAGCCATACCACATAGGACGCTTAGTGTCCACATTAGCGAATTCCAACTAAAATTTTTCGGATTGACTCAATTGGCAAAAAGTGAAAAGTTATAACTCAATTGGCAAAATTGAAAGGTTTAGGACTGAGTTGACAAAAGTGCAATAGGCTTAGAATTTTTGGATAATTTTCTCCCTTGAAATCGTCTTCGCCTAGAGGATGGGAAACATACATTGAGAGGCTAAGATATTTAAATCTTATGATGACTTTCGCCCTAAATTGATCTCTATAAATGTCTATGCCTCCAAAACTCAGAAGTCCGCCAAAATTCTCATTATATAAAAAAATTTATATAAGATAAATAATCAAGTGTAGAATACATGGTATACAAACAGTCATGGAATGGAATGTCTAATTCCCTAATGAATTAAAAACCGATATCTATTTGTACTAAATTTATCCACCGCCCCCCCCCCCCTCTTCGAATTTTTAATTTTTTTCTATTTTTTCCCTCTCTCTTCTACCTCTGTCAGTTGCCCAACCTCTGGTGACTAACCGAAGGCTGCAACCGACAAGGGTCAGCCTTGCCGGCCTCTCACAAGGTCACCGTCAGCGGGATTTGGCGAGGGACGATCCCGTGAGACTTGGGCGAGGCTCGCCCTCGCCAAAGGCTAGTGAGGGTTGGCTGCACCGGCCTCCCACAAGGTTGCCCTTGTCGGGACTTGGCGAGGGACGACCTTGCAGGCCTTGGGTGAGGCTTGCAACCAACGAGGCCAACCCTCACCCTCACTCAAGCAAGTGAGAGGCGACCTCATCAACCATGAGCAAGGCTTGCCTTCACCAGATCTAGCGAGGGTGAGCCTTGCACAAGGCCTGCGAGGTCGTCCCTCGTTAAATCCCGACGATGGCGACTTCACGGGAGGCCAGTAAGATCGCCTCGCACCTAAAGCTGGTGAGCCGACCCTCGCGGATTGTAGCCACTAGCTAGTCGTTGGAGGCTGGGTGATCGGTAGAGGTAGAAAAGGGAGATGGGGAAATAGAAAATTTTTTTTAGAAAATAATAGAAATTTATCTACGTTAGTGCTAGCTATTTGCCAGCCATACCACGCAGGACGCCTAGTGTTCATATTAGCAAATTCCAACTAAAATTTTTCGGATTGACTCAATTGGCAAAAAGTGAAAAGTTATAATTCAATTAGCAAAATTGAAAGGTTTATGACTGAATTGACAAAAGTGTAATAGGCTTAGAACTTTTTGGATAATTTTCTCCTTCGAAATCATCTTCGCCTATAGGATGGGAAACATACATTGAGAGGCTAAGGTATTTAAATCTTATGATGACTTTAGCCCTAAATTGATCTATATAAATGTCTATGCCTCCAAAACTCGGAAGTCCGCCAAAATTCTCATTATATAAAAGAAATTATATAAGGTACATAATCAAGCGTAGAATACATGCTATACAAACAGTCATGGAATGGAATCTCTGATTTCCTAATGAATTAAAAACTGATATCTATTTGTACTAAATTTATCCACCGCCCCCCACTCCCCAACCCCCCCCTCCAAAGCATAGTCAAGCACCGGGTGACGGACAAAATTTCCGCTTTGAAAACGCAGACCAATGCTGTTTGTTGTCTGTCCCGACCATACACGAAAAGGTAATATAGAATTTTTTTTTTTTAATTTGGGGGCCACCGACGCATCACATGCGAAGAAACCAATACAAACAAACATATTATAAAAGTCAACACGTTCATGGAATCTGTTAAAAATTGAAGATGGTCAACGTCAATGTAAACCTAACACAGTGACTCTTCATTGTTGCTATTGCAGAATCTCAAGATCATCTTCATCTTCGCTCTAAATTCTGCCTCCAAGACTGGAATTGTCGTTATAAGGGAAATCAGGGTTCGACCATGAGGGATTTTTTCTTTTTTTTTGGGGTCGGCAACCATGAGGGATTGATTAGGGGGTTTTGAGGGTAATTTCTACGTATCGCGCAATATGAAGAAACGGCAATATTTATCTAACAAAAAAATGACATTGTCTGTTAAAAATCCTTTCATGTCATGCCATCACCATTACACTTAAAACAATCAATGTTGACTGAACTATCATATTAGATAAATTATGTGAGACTTACATTGATTCAATTAAAATGTTTAAGACTTGATTAATTTCTGTACAATAAGTTTAGAATTGATTAACAATTTTCCCCTAAGTTAACCTACATGATATTCAAAGATTCACTAGTCCATGCCTCCAAAACTCAGAAGCTTGGCAAAATTCTCGTTATATAAAGAAATTAAAAAAGGTACACCATCGGTGTAATATAGCTTTTACAGAAGCAATCATGAAATGGAGTCCCTTAATTACTAATAGGAATTACCAAAATCAACAATTGTATCCATGCCAGTGCCAGGACCCTACTTAGGTAATGATCTTTTTACCGCCAATGTCCTATATAAAAGTCACTAATATAAATATGATACTTCCTATATTGTATGAACTTGGAGTTCATCACCTGCAAAGGTAAATCACACCATTTTGGAAGGTTCCAATCAAGTGGTAGCACTCATTAATCGACAGATCCTCTTAGATGGGTTGACATCAAGCAAAAATCACTTTAAATTATGGGGTTTCATTTTGCCAGCTTCAATTTAGCGGTTGAGCTCACATGAAGGATATGCCCATTCTTCCAAGAATTCGTCCCGGTCATCCATGTTTTCCGGATCGTAATACTCAGAACTCTTCAAAGTCAACTCCCAAATTTTTTTTTTTTCCTCGAAAAGAAAAGTTAGCTCCCCACTACATCTCTCTCATAAACACTATATATATATATCACATGTCATGTTGTTATTGCATCGCCTCATCAATTATATTTCTTCATCAATCATGTGAACAAAACTTTTCTTAATAGTCATCCTGATTTGACATAGAAAATGCAGCTGTCAAAAGTAATGCCGTGTTCTTTTTTCCATGTTGATCTGGCAGCAATACCGGCTAGAGAAGAAGGAAAGAAAAAGAAAAAAAGAGAAGGAAAAAAAAGGAAAAGACATTAAAAAATTGCCATGTTAGCATTGGTCGGACGGCGTTCACATTAGCGTCGGCTAGACAAAATTGACCGAATGAATTGAATTGGCAATAATACAAAAGGTTTAAGATTGAATTAGTAATAAAAAAGGTCTAATAATAAATTAACACGATTGCAATAGGTTTAGAACTGTAATGGTAATTTTCCTTTTTTCTTTCCATGCCAATACCGTATTGGTAGCAATAAGAGGGTTACACATTGTCTCACTATTAGTATCACGCACTTAAATTTCAAGAATTCAGCTAACAAAGTAAAAAAAGAAAAAAGAAGAAGGAAATGAAGAAGTCATCTGTCATACCGTAAGAATGCATGCTGGACTAATCTAAAGCATGAATTTGATGCCCATGACATGATGAAGAAAAACGTTTGTTTTCATATATGGAATTTCACCTAGATGGACCTTATATATTGAATGATCCTGTTATTAAGTTGTAATCAAATTGACAAATTTTCACGACTAAGAAATAGGCATCGTGTGTGTGACATAGCTCAACTCACTTTTCAAAAGATTAGAAAGGACGAACCATGAAAATCTCTCACTTATTATTGCCGAATCTGTTCATTGGCGCATGATATTCGTAAAGAAAATTTGTCTAAGCTGGAAAGGACAAGAAGTAAAGTTGGAAGAAAAAAAAAACTAACCATTATGATCCATCGCAGAACCGATTGATGTTCTCATGCTTTTGACTGAAAAAATCGATAATTCTAAATTCGATTCCCTATCATGGGAAAGTCGAATTTAAATGAGAGGCCATGGAGGTGGGTTATCGTCCTAGCTTTCCTCTAGATAGCCGACTAATTCTGGCCGTGCCAAGAAGCTAATCTTTATGTGAAAACAATGCTTTGGAAATAGCTATGGTGAACATCTGAGCCACCATCTTTTCCATATCCAATTATGACTATTAGAGAATACCCCCACACTTTCACCACTTGGGCCTTAAAAAGAATATGAACTCTCAGGCTAATGGCATAAGGCCCAACTACCATTAAAGCGCAACACTATCGGTCAGTCAGTTCAAGGAGAGTTTTCCTAAGCTTTTGCCGTATGTGCACTGTTGCTGCCATAAGCAAAATATCTTCACCAAAAGAGTGAATCTCCTTTGCCCTTGCTAGATTATTTGTTCTAAGCCCACATACCATCAGTACATGACAGATTCCTAGTGGGAGGTTTGAGTAATTTAACTATGAATCCATGTGAGTACTAAAACAAAGATAAGATACCTCTGATTAAATCTCCAAGTCGGTAACAAATGTCATTAGTACTTTTAGATTGGCACCTCGCCAATTATAGGTTTTCCGAGACCTGAATGAATTGCAGTCGAATTATTTCGAGTATCTAGTTTTGATAAATGGGCAGCTTTTATGCTCCATATAGAAAAACCTGTGGGATATATTTGGTTGACCGGATGATATAAAAGTTATCTTATTCGGCATTTGGAGGTATAAGTGGATCGATATTATCCCCGAATATTATGGACACATAAGTGGGTACCTACGCACAGCTTTGCTCTGTCATTTCTTGTGCATGCATGCAATGATGCAAACGGTGAGAGAGAAGAAAGAGAGAATATGCGGTTTATGCCAGGGAAGGAACATTCTGTGTCGGACGCTTCAAATCGTTCGACGTTAACCCTCCACGTATCGAGTTTTTGAATAGTCCGACTTCAATCATGATCGATATGATTGCAGGAACTGACACCTCGACGCTTATCGCGCGAGAAGTTCACCATCGGCATTGGATCCCTGGTCCTTTTCACTCCCGCCATCGGAGAAATTTCAAAGGCAACTCTGGACTCTTCCACGACACCGTGGTGTCGCGTCGCGGTGAAAAATCTCGAAACCCGACAAAAACCCTCGTCGCCTTTCTGCGTCCTTAGCCTTATCTCCTCGTCGCACCGATGGAAAATGACTCACGTACGATCTCTCGCTCGCTTCTATATGAACCCACCAACCTCACTTCGTCTCCAAACCACACACAGATCGAGTCTCTCTCTCTCTCTCTCTCTCTCTCTCTCTCTCGCCTGAAGGAATCGCTCTGGTGAAGATGAGGTCGCTTTGGGCGGTCGCCCTCCTAGCTTCCTGCCTCGCCATTCTCGGTGCCAGCGCACAGCAAGGCGGCGACGTGAGCTCCGTTGTAAGCAGAGACCAGTTCAACCAGCTCCTCAAGCACCGGAACGACCCTGCTTGCCCCGCCAGGGGCTTCTACACTTATGACGCCTTCATAGCCGCCGCGAGGTCCTTCCCGGGGTTCGGGACAACCGGCACCCGGGACACCAGGTACCGGGAAGTCGCGGCTTTCTTGGCTCAGACCTCCCACGAAACCACAGGTACGAAAGCTGACGAGTTCGTATTAAGGCCGCGCACGTACGTAAGTACTTCATGAACATCGATGCTGTCGGCTCTTGCAGGAGGATCGAGCGATGCACCGGATGGGCCCTACGCGTGGGGATACTGCTTCGTGGAGGAGCGGGACAGGTCGAGCGACTACTGCGATCGCCGATCCGGATGGCCGTGCGCTCCCGGCAGGAAATACTACGGTCGTGGTCCGATTCAGATCTCGCAGTAAGTTCCCTTCGTTCCATGCAGAAAGAACAGTCAAAACGCTTCATTTCCCCACTAAAGATGAGCTGGCGAAACCGAAAAAGATGAACGTTGGACATAATCACTTAGTTGATATCGATCAAAGTGCAAATTAAAACGTTGATATA